>PJEM01015204.1:0-31129 GCA_004023845.1 Helogale parvula | reverse complement strand
GGAGGCGGAGAGAGCCCTCGGCAGTGTGGTGAACAGCAGCTGTCTCTCCCAGTGGGCCGCAGGAGAGGAGAATGATGCAGAGACCCCGAGGTGGGGGGAGGAGGCTGCTGGGGGCGAGGGAGGTGGCTGGGAGAAGGGTGACCGCAGTGACCTGAAGTCCAGCCCCTTTGTTTGGGAAAGGGCGTGGCCCACTTCCTTGCTGATGTTGGACCCCGTGTCCCGCCTGGCAGACATGGACCAGTCACACTGGGCAGGCCTGGAGACCAATGACACAACGGAGAAGTAGGACAGTCACCTCAAAACGGCACTGCTTGTCTTTGAACTGTGAGATTGCTCACGCAACCCTAAGAGGGAGACTTACTTAATTTTCTTAAAAGAGCCGTGCATCTCACCTGACATAAGCCCCGCGGTGTTCAGCTGTCTATCACTTTAGCCGGATGGGAAATGTGGAAGTGGGCATTGATATTATCTGCAGACACCTACAGGCTCCTTTAGAAGAAAGTCATAGTCCACAGAGGATACATTAGTCCTGACATTCATTTGTGGGTCAGGGACCCTGTTTTCACTTTCCTCACCATTCTGTTTACACTGGTTAGTGGCTGGCCGGAAGTGACTTGCCTGATGTGTTCGACTGATGTCGACATTGACCTTTCCAGGAGTGTTTGCAAACCAGAGGCATCTCTGGAGGGCTTACCACGTCCCTTTCTCTGCTCCCCAGCACACTGCGTCTCCCAATAAGGAAGTGGTTATTTTAGGCTAAGGAAAAATGAGTGGCAGCATTTTCCCCAAAGGCAGCTGTGCCTGATTCGAGGTGAAGAACCACCACACCATGCGAGGAGGACAGAACACAGCGTGTCCCCCAGACAGTGCCCCGGGATCCGGTCCATCCGTGAACTGGCCCAGTGGGTGACAGTCACAGACATGAAACAAAGTCCTCAAAAGGAATTCCTTCTGGAAGTGATGAGCTCCCTGTCACAGCAAGTATGCAAGCAGAGACAAGAAGAAGGGATTATTTTTCATTACTCTGTGCTATGAGGAACATAAGAAATGGAGCCTGACCCCAAGCATCCCCCTGGACAGGCAGAATGAGACCTGATGCAGGGGTGGATATCAAGGGTATAGGAGTAAGTGGACTTGCTGGTTTTCACATGAGTCTCCAAATCCTGTGTCCTTTAGGAGAGTGTCTCTCACTGCCCACATGGCCCTGGGGGACCGCCTCACAGCCCTGACTCACAGGCTGTTGGGGGACTTTGAGAAAACCAGAGCAGAAGGAGTTGCTTGAGCCCCGAACCCCGCAGGGTCATGTGAGCCTGTGTGAGTTGGAGTCCCTTTGACTTACAGGGTCCTTGCCAGTCCACTGAGCAGGTACTAACTTGTTTGGCATTTCTTTCAGTCATTGGGGTTCAGCAATGGGGGAGAGGGAAATGGAGTACTTTAGAAAGGTTCCCAGAAGAGCCTGTGATGAATGGTAACATCTAGATCATCAGGCGGAGGAAACAGGCACACGAGTGACTGTGTGGGATCAGAGATGAGCCCCGCACAGGGCTCTCCATGGGAGGGGCCCGGGCCATTGGCACCTACGTGACTGAGGGCCTGTAGGACAGTGGGGGAGACTCATTTGAAAAAGCAGGGTTTGGTGCAGGTGACAGGCTTGGAGAGCCACACTGAGGGACAGGCCGAGGGTGCGAGGTCTGGAGATATGTAAGTCATCAAGGGTGGAGGGGGGCGTTTGAGGAGCCTGCTCGGGACCTACGTGTTGATTCGACCCCCTTGATTCTGCTCCCTTGACTCAAACAGCCCATGATCAGGCTTCCCTGAATTCCAGCTTTCCTGCCAGGACAGGCGACGCTTCAGCCAGGAGCCCCGGGGGGACTTCACTGGGGTTCAGAATCCAGGGATTCTTTCTACACATCACTGACGGAGGGGGGCAGTTGTTCTGTGACAGCCACGGCGTACCACAACTGGCAGAAGGCACTGGTAGATCTTAGAAGACATCCTTTCCATTCAGATCTCCACTCCTTCCCTGTGTAATCCCCCCAGGAAGGGGAAGTGCAAGTCTCAACCTGATTGTGTACTCCACAAATCCACAGTGGTGAGACAGTAGAATAAGCCCTGTAATATCGGCACAGTTCTACCTGTGAAATTTCAACTCTGTAGCAATTGCTAATAGGGTCATTGAGAAGTGCTTTGAAAATGATCCAAGGAAACTTTCCAAGTGACTCTGTCCCTGTGAAGTGAAGAAATTATAACATGCCTGTATCAGTCAGCTTCTGCTGCGTAACAAATTATCCCCAAAACTTAGTGGTTCAAAACAACAATGAACAGTTCCTGGGGGTGGGAATTCAGGAGAGGCTTAGCTGAGTCTGGCTTGGGATCTCTCATGAGGCTGCAGTCAGGGTGTCAGCCAGGGCTACATGATCTGAAGGCTCGACTGGGACTGGAGGGGCCACTTCCAACGTGGCTAACCCACCAGCCTGGCCAGTTGGTGATGGCTGTTGGTGGGAGTCTTCAGTTTTTTGCCACATGGACTCCTCCATAGGCCTGACTTCTGCAGAGAACAATCCAAGGAAAACAGGGCCAAAGCTACAATGTCTCTTTGATCTAACTTTGGACTCCTTTCTGCAATATCTTATCGCTTCCCAGGTCCGTTCTACTCGATGGGTAGGGGCTCCAGCAGGATACACAATCAGTCTGGGGGACAAGGCTCCCCAGGCAGTGCCTTGGAAAAGCTGCCACAGTGCTGTGTGTTTGGCCCCACTTGGGAACCCTTGGTCCTCACTCAAGAAGAGTCAGAAACTTCTCAACTTTCTAATGCCAGGGAATGGGCTAACCTTTCAAAAGCATGCTGGACCAGCTAACCTGTCAAAAGCATGCTGGACCAGGCACCATACGGTGAAAGGCCAACTTAAAGTTATATCAGCTGCCCATCCCGAGTGCTTGGAGTCTAGTCACACTTCCTACCCACAGAATGTCACTGGCATGGGTGGTTTTGTCTGCCTCACACTCTCATCCGCTCCATGTGGGTCCTGTGGGACTGCTGGGCACACCATCATCTCATGCTGCGGGACTGAACATGAAGCCCTGGTCTGCCTAACTGTGGTGACCCATTGCCCTCCCCAAAGGTTTTGGTCCAAGGACAGGGCAGATGACCAAGCAAGGCCACCAGAATCCCTCCACAAAATTCAGTACATGAATTCTGGAAGAGGGAGAAGCTCTCTCTCAATCTGAGTCATGACCTAAGGGCTTACAGGGTATGCTGGAAGCTACCAGAAAATGAAGAAGAAAAGGAGAGGGGAGAATTTTTTGGAGCACCTGGATCCAGTTATGACTGAAACTGTTCTCTCCAATGACGTGACCCAGTAAATCCCCTTCTGGATGGTTTTGCTTGTTTACTTTTGCTTAAGTTCCTGTGATGTGGACTTCCATCCCCACAACAAGAAAATCGTGGGTTTTGTATGATAACAAGCAAACATTGCCAGTTTCACTTCTCTTTTACAGCGTTAAATGAATGAACGACATGTACCGTACTGTCTCCAGCCCACAGAAACAGCCCGTCCTCCACCACCGAGGGAAAGAAGTGAGCAAAAGTCGGAAGGAGCATGAAAACCTGCCCCAGCTGCCACCTGGTCGGCACCAAACGCTCCAGCGTCAAACCGACCTGGCCCCAGAATGGTCTCCCTGGGACCCTAGCTGTCCTCAAACTCCTCCGGGGCAAAGACGGTGTTGTTTTCACAGCCAGCTCCCGCATGGGCACTTACACACAAGCCTTTGGATATGGCTTCTTAAATGGATGAAAACACATCAAGCTAGTTCTTTTAATAATAGCCAGTGGTGAATGAGCCCTAACTAGGCTCCAGGCATCAGGCCGAGTGCTGTACTTGCAATACCTCATTTAATCACGTCAGAGGGAGGAAAGTTTCTATTATTACCCTCACTTTACAGGCACCAAGACTGAGGTCCCAGGAGTTGGTAACTTTCCTAATGTCACAGGTGCTGGAGGTGGGACCTTGATCTTAACACTAATGTGTTTTACTCCAGTTCCTTCACCCCAAAATATCAACACACACACTCACACACTCAATTTTCTCTTGCTGTCCGGTGGCCTGGCAGTGGCCAAGGGCTTGAAACCAAAACGCAATGTTCCCTCTGTGTTATTAGCCATTATCAGCCCTAACGAGCCCAAGCAATGTTTTCCCGAGAAAGCCCGGGGTGGAATTCTCTGACAGCTCTGAGTGCCCAGTGGCCGGCCTGGTATTTTACAGGCCACTTGTGCATGTCTAATCGTGCTTTCTGTGTCAAAAGGGCAGGCTGTGCTCGTCAGAGGCTCGTTAGGACCCCGGCCAAGGGGTTGTTTGTGATTTCAGGGCTGGTGAGGTAGGCACAGGGTGACAGTTTGGTCTCCAAATGGGCCTCTTGCCCAGCAGCAGATCAGTGTCCAAGTCAGCACCCACCTCCTTCCCGCTTTCCGTGTTTGTTTTCCACAAGCTTCTGTTTATTTTGCTCCTGCAGCCAGAAGCAAAAGAGAATATAAGGCTGGCAGTGGGTGTGGGGGCAGATTTTACCGGTCCTTGTCGAAGCAGAGCATGCTGAGGGGTGAGGATTGGGGGCAGGGTTGAGCTGAGCCAAAACAAAGAATCCCTTCTCTTCCAGGACCCACTGAGGCTGGTCCACCAGTATCTGGCAGCCGTATGTCACGCACCTCCCATGGGACACACATGCATTCTTTCACAACACTTATAATTGGGCCACCAAATTCCCACCCAGTGCTGCCTATAGCTTTAGAAGAAATCCTAGCATTTTGCTTGCAATTAGGGCATCTGGCCAGCAGGAGGACCAAGGCGCTGTGGACAAGACCAAAATGGCTCCTCCCTTCAGTGTAATTAAATGTCCGCAAGATTCACCTTGTCCAGTCATGTTTTTAAAAAAATTTTTTAATGCTTTATTTATTTTTGATACAGAGAGAGACAGAGCATGAGGGGAGGGGGCAGAGAGAGAAGGAGACACAGAACCAGAAGCAGGCTCCAGGCTCTGAGCTAGCTGTCAGCACAGAGCCTGACGCGGGGCTTGAACTCACGAACATGAGATCTGACCTGAGCCGAAGTCGGAGGCTTAACCGACTGAACCACCCAGGCTCCCCTCCAGGCATGTTTTATATATATTGAACACTCTGCATGAAGCAGCACCAAACCGGCATGGCATTTGGAAATACCTGTTTAATTTTTACTTTTTTTTTAAGTTTATTTATTTATTTTTGAGAGAGAGATTGACTGTATGTGAGTTGGGAAGGGACAGAGAAAGAATCCCCAGCAGGCTCTGTACTAGCAGCACTGCGCTTGATGCAGGGCTCGAACTCACAAACTGTGAGATAATGACCTGAGCTGAAACCAAGAGTCAGAGGCTTAACCGACTGAGCCACCCATGGCTATCCAGACTTCAGACCTCCGGGCTCCAGTAACCAGGACCACTGGAAGCCTTTGCCTCCCTCCCTGCTGGGGTCCCATCTTGATGAGCCTCAGGACCCACCCAAACCTCCAGATGCACCCTCTGCATCACCAAGGAAAAATAAAATTACTTCCAGTTTGGTTTCAGTACTTACTGCATTTTATTATATTTTTGTTTTTTGAAGTTCGGCATCCTATAACATGGCCGATAAGCAGCTTTTCCTCTCCCCCAGATGCACCATCACTACAGGGCCCCGTCCACCTCCTGATTCTTATGAAGGAGGGCAGCAGGTGGGGGAGAGGCAGAACCTGAGGGGTTAAGAGAACTGCACCCAAAGGAGCAATGAGCCACAGCCAAGTGTGGGACCCATCCGTATCTTCCTTTCGCTGTTCGATGGACCGCGTTATTTGTGCCCCAGACACGACACGGAGCCTGGGCCGCCTCATTTACCACCTCCAAGGGGAGAAGCTCTATTTGATGCGGTAAAGACTTGTAACCAGCTTGGCTTTTCAGGCTCTGGCGGGAACTTGGGCACTAGCTCATAGCTGGGCCACACTCTTGTGGGGACAGTGGGGGTGGGGTGGGGGGATGGGCTTGTCCTCAGCCTAGGAGCAGCTCCCGAATCAACCGGTGAGAAGTGACTCACTCACACGCAGACTGGAGACTCCATTCCTCCCAGAAGCAATAAACAGCCTGGCCTCTCCCATCCACAGCGTGCTTGTGATACCATCAGCCCTTTGCAGGCAAAATTCCCTTTTCTCCAAGCATGGGAGACAGAGTGACTCATTCTTCCTGACCCAGGTTGACCCAAACACACACAGGGACAGAGTGATAACATCCTAGGGTTCCTGAGGAGAGCATGGGGGAACGGCATGAAGAAGAATGTTCTTGAATCAGAATTCTTGTTTGCTGTCAGCAGACGGTGGCTTTGATGGTGTCTGTCCCTCTCCTGGCCACAGACGGTGACTGAGCCCTTACTGCATACAGGTGCTGTGCACGGCCCTGCGAAAGCCATGGAGGGGCTCGGCCATGAACCCTCCTTTAGCAAGCCCACAGTCGAGTAAGGGGAACAAAACCGTGCTAAAGGGAAAATGATCCTTGTCTAAAGAGAAGTGCCTACTAAGTCTAGCAGACGCCATGGTCACTTCCCAGCATTCTCCCTTTCCTCCTGATAGAATTCTGATCTTATTCAGGGATGGAGTGGAGATACTTAAATTTCAGAGAAGGTAGTCCCCATCTGGAGGTGGGTATGTGACCCAAGTCTGCATGATAGAAATGTGGCCAAGGGCTTGTGACAAAGACTCACCGTGCAGGAGGCAGGGATGGCTGTGCAGGCGGCGTGATGGCTGAAGCCACAGCAGCTATCTTGCAATCAAGAGGCAGCTTTAAGTCTAATAGGCAACACAATGAGGATGATGAATGAGAAAGAAGAAAAGATTCGCTTGGATCTTTTTTTTAATGTCTTTTATTTATTTTTGAGAGACAGAGACAGACAGCATGAGCAAGGGAGGGTCAGAGAGAGAGGGAGACAGAATCTGAAGCAGGCTCCAGGTTCTGAGCTAGCTGTCAGCACAGAGCCTGACACAGGGCTTGAACCCAAGAACCGCAAGATCATGACCTCAGCTGAAGCTGGACACTCAACCGACTGAGCCACCCAGGCGCCCCTCGCCTGGATCTTTAATGACTCCATGGAGTAGATAAATCAGTGCCTGGAGCCGCCAAACTCCCAACCTCTCAAGGGGTGGGAAAAATCACCTCCAGATATTTCATAAGGCCACAGTTGAATGGGTTTCCTGTCACTTGCAGGCAAAAGCACTCCTGCCTGGTCCATTCGGATAATGGGGGAGTACAGGAGAAAGAGATATTCCTTTTCTGTTGTATAGATCAGGGACAAAGGTTCGAAGGCATGTCACTTAGGCCTCCACACTCGGAACTGTATGGGGGAGGATGGAGAAAGGGCATGCTGAGGGAAAAGGCCATCCATGCAGTGAGGATAATGATGGCATTTATTTAGTACCTACTATGGTCCAGGGAGTGTTCTAAGGACTCTGTATGTGTATTATCTCATGTAATCCCCACAGCAATCCAGAGAGATGGGTTATTATTATACACATTTGGCAAAGAGGAAAAAGCTGCAGAGACGTTAAGAAACCTTCCTCTTAAGAGAAAGAGGCAAGATTCAAACTCCAACCTGACTCTGGAGCCTGAGTTCTTCACACGCAGACTTATCTCTCATCTGAGAACATTTCCCCAATAAAGTGATCACTAACCCGAGGGCTGAAGGATGAGTGGGAGTTGAACAGGCAAAAGTTGGGGAGAAAGGAGACGGGCGGGGGCAGCGGAGGCACAGGGCAGCAGGTGGGGCAAGAGAAAGCGCCAGAATGTACACGGAATGACGGACACAGGCTTCTTCGCCACAGCACTAGTTGCAGGAACAGAGGATGCCTTACCCAAGCAACAGACAGCTGAAGTGTGCCGCATCCGTCACGTGGCCGTGTCACAGGATGAAGATGTCACAGCGCACCGATGAGAAATCTCTCCAGAACAGAGCCAGCGAACAGGCAAGGTGCAGGGCGGCACGTTACTGTAAGAAAGCGGACGGGGAGTGAGTGCAGAAAAGCTCTGGAAGGAGAAACGAGAAACTGAAACTGCGATCGCCTATACGCATGGGGCCAGGCAAGGGAGGGCAGCGTTGGCACATGGCGCTGCATTCTTGAACCATGGGAATGTCACCTCTCAGAAGATTGTATAAAGAAAGGGAAGAGAGAGAGAGCACAGGCAGTCAGCGTGCCTGCCCGGAAGTCGGCCCGTGAAACTGGAGTGTAGGGAGGCAGGGGTTGAGGGACAGACGGCGAGGTGGGACCAGACCAGCGCTGAGGCGAAGGGTTTGGCCTTCATCCCATGAATGACGGATAGTGGAAGACCAGGATGTTTTTTAATTTTTTTACCTTTTTATTAAGGAAAATGTGAAGCATGCACAAATATAAAAATAGTAGCACGATGAAGCTCTAGGTGGCCTTTACTGAGCTTCAGCAATTACCTGCCAACGGTCAGCACCCCAAACAATCATCACGTCTGTAACAATCCCAGTGGGGCGCCTGGGCGGCTCAGTCAGTTGAGTGTCCGACTTTGGCTCAGGTCATGATCTCATGGTTCATGGGTTCGAGCCCAGCGTCTGGCTCTGTGCTGACAGCTCAGAGCCTGGATCCTGCTTCGGATTCTGTGTCTCCTCTCTCTGCTCCTCCACCGCTTGTGCTCTGTCTCTCAAAAACAAATAAACATTAAATTAAAAAAAAATTAAACGATCCCAGTAATTCCTTAATATTGCCAAGTATCTGACCAGTATTTGAGTTTCTGTGATCAGATGGTAAATGAATGTTTTCCAGCCGGTCTGTTCAGTTCAGGCCAACTCGGGATCCGACCACGGTCACGCACGGTGCTCAGCCGGCCCGGCCCGGGTTCTCTCTCCTCTCTGTTCAGCCCACTGCTGGAGAAGCCAAGCAGTTTGGCCTGCGTCCCGCTGAGCACACATCCTGGTGGCCTTCCCCTTGCCCTCCTGTCTGTCCCTGCACTCTCTACACACCGGGAGCTCCAGGTCTGACTGAACATCTACTATCTTTTCCCATTTTTTTAATTTTCAAATTTATTTATTTATTTTGAGAGAGAGAGAGAGACAGAAAGCAAGAGGGGCAGAGAGAGAGGAAGAGAGAATCCCAAGTAGGCTTAACACCGTCAGCACAGAGCCCGAGACAGGGCTCTAACTCACAAACCATGAGATCATGACTTGAGCTGAAACCAAGAGTCAGATACTCAACTACCTGGCCACCCAGGTGCCCCCTGTTTTCTTCTTTTGCAAGACTACTTCAGAGATGGTGCTGGGCACTCTGCCGGGGTCCCAGCCGGGCTGTGTGGCTCCTGACTATCCATCTTTCTGTGGCGCTGAGGTCAGTCAGCACTTTGCCACCTTGCCAGCAGTGGGTCTAGGAGAGGAGAGCCATGGGCAGATTTGGATTTTGAAGGTTCCGGATGGCTGCACTATGGAGAACTCACACTTGACCTCATCTCAGGATTTGAAGAAGGGGCTGGGGGGGAGGAGGGAGGAGACCCCCCTGGGTCTGGTCTGAGGTAGTGCTGCGGGTGGAGGAAGAGGAAGTCTTTGTGAGAGAGAAGTCACCTGTGGGCCAACGATGGGCTGAACGGCCTCGGGAGGGCTGCAGCTCGAGCGCACGGGGTCCTTCTCTGAGGTCACCGAGATAGAACGCTGAGGAGGGGAGGGCGGAGAGGCGGCAAGCTCGCTTTGGACGTGCGGAAGGTCAGGGCTGGCCTGCGCTCAAGGGGGACATGTTGTGGCAGCTGGCCCGCCTGCGCTGACCTCAGGAAAAGGGCTGGAGACAAAGGGGCAGATCCGGAGGCATCAACGCCAGCTCCCGGCCGAAGCTCCAGGAGAGGGTGGCATCACGGGGGCCGCACCGGCGCCCTGCTGACCACGAGCCATGCCCCAGGTAGTCACCCACAGGGGGACTGGTCGCAGGCTGCGGATCGGATCGTGGAGAGCAGGGGGCGGAGCAATGAGGCGCTGACAGAGACCCGCAGGGACTTGCAGCAGGGACTCAGGAAAGGTGCCAGCGGCCCTGCTCAGAACAGCGCCGGCGGGAAGCTGGGTGCTTGGCCCTCGGCAGTAGAATGGACACTTACCTATGCCCGGCCCCTGGGGAGCGACAGATGGCCACCATCCTCTGCCAGGCTGGAGGCTGTTGGGCACACGAGGGCATGGAGGAAAACATTCCATCTATAGGAAGTCAAGGACAGGCAGAAAACCAAGGTGCAGTGTTAGAGGTCGAACAGCTGTGACCTCTGGGAGGAGGCCCTCGGGGCAGTTATCAGTGTCTGGGTGCTGGTGGCCCCCGGACCCACCATGAGACACCCCTGGGCTATGCACGTGTCCGCTGCAAGGTCACTCTTCACTGAAAGCTTGCTGAAGAATAGCAAACTCGGGAGGCAGCCAGTGATCCCTGAGATAAGCTCACACCCTGGGGGGCCGGCTTCAGCGAGCCTCTGAGGCCAGGCCCTGCCTCCCCTCTATCCCCGTCACCTCTGCCCCTCTGTCTGGGAAATGTCCCTCAGCCACGTCTGACTGACAGGCTCCTACACATTCTGCAGGGCCCTCCCTGGCCTAACCCCAGTGGAGAAAGTCCAAGACTTCTGTCTTGGCAACTCTACTTTCAGGGACTCCTGCCCACCCCCTCCCCACCCCGCCTCAGCCCTGAGTGGAGACGCCCCTGTGCTTGCCATGGAAATGTTTGTCACCCTTTGACAACATGTCAGGCTGAAACACGTGGAAAGAGCAGGGGCCTGGGAATTTCTAGAAGGTTGTGGTCTCTACAGGTTCAGGGGCAGCAGCCTGGTCCACACCTCCAGGCTCCCAGGCTTCCCTGGCTCACTAGAACAAGCTACATGGCTCCTTTGTGACTGGCAGGACTCTGGGGGCTGGGCTCAGGTCCCGCTCTGCCGCTCTCTGCTGCTGGTGAGCCTTGGGCAAAACCATGTCACCTCTCTGAGCCCATTTCCGCATCAGGTAAATGTGCCTTGCTGTGGGGCTGTTGTGAGGATTACAGGACTTCAAACACGTTCCCAGAATCTCCTCGGCTATATCTTGAACACAGATCCAGAATCTGGGCAGGTCTTACCCTCTCACCCTGGTGCAGTTCACCCTCATGGCCTGCTGGACCAGCGCTGGCTCCCAGCTTCCTCCTTTGCCTGCAGAGGCCACACTACCTGTGGCGGCCAGGGGATCAGATCGTACCCCTTGGCTCAGAGCCCCCCAGTGACTCCCTCCGTCCTCTGGGGCAAAGCCAAAGTCCCTTAGTCTCTCCAGAAGGTCCTGCCTGGACCAGTTTCCTGTCACTTCTCCACCTCCTCCCATTGTCCCCTTCCCTCGCTCCACTTTAGCCAGAGGGGTGCCTAGGCGACTGGCTCAGTCGACTGAGCGTCCAACTTCCACTCAGTTCGTGATCTCAATGTTCGTGGGTTCAAGCCCCGCATCGGGCTCTGTGCTGACAGCTAGCTCAGAGCCTTGAGCCTGCTTCAGGTTCTGCGTCTCTTTCTCTCTCTGCCCTTGCCCTATTCGTGCTCTGTCTTTCTCTGTCTCTCAAAAATAGGAGCACCTGGGTGGCTCAGGAGGTTGAGCATTAGACTTTGGCTCAGGTCATGATTTCAGAGTTTGTTGGTTCGAGCCCTGCATCTGGCTCTATGCTGGCAGCTCAGAGCCTGGAGCCTGCTTCCGACTCTGTGTGTCCCTCTCTCTCTGCCCCTCCCTTGCTTATGATCCGTCTCGCCAAAATAAATAAATGTTAAAAATGAGTAAATAAATAAAAAAATGTTAAAAATTTTAAAAAAGAGAGAGAGAGAGGGAGAGAGCGTGAGTGCATGAGTGGGTGTGAGTGGAGGAGGGGCAGAGAGAGAGAACCCCAGGCAGGCTCTGTGCTGACAGCATAGAGCCCAACACGGGGCTTGAACCCAGAAGCCATGTAATCATGACCTGAACCGAAATCAAGAGTCAGATGCCCAGCCAACGGAGCCACCTAGGCCCCCCAGCTCCCTGCTATTTTTTGGACAAGCCTAGCACATTCCTACCTCAGGGCCTTTGCACTTGCAGTTTCCTCTGCTTGGAACACTGTTCCTCCAGATACTGGCGGCTCCACTCTCTCCATCTCTCAGCTTAAATGCCACTTTCTCTGTGAACTTTTCCAGGTGCAACCACCATCATCACAGCGCTCACTGTCCCCTCACCCAGCTTTGACTTCCTCGGTGGCTCTTACCACCATCTGCCACGGCGGATATTTTCCTTACTTGGCTGCTAAATGTCTTGCTCTTTCTTACACGTGGCAAGGATTTGGACTTTTCTTCACTGGCCTGTGCCCAGCACATGGACCAGAGCTTTGCATATAATAGGTGCCCAATGAGGGCCCGGTTGGAGTCCATGCCGATTACTGAAGGCCTGTGCCACAGCATTACTGAGTGTTTGAATATCACTTCCGGCTGAGGAATCTCTGGCTGGACGTAGACAGCCTGGACTTTTCGGAGCAGGGAGGAGCCCGCACAGTGACGGGGCATTCGGGGCTGGAGGCAGAGAGGAGCCCGTGGCCCCTGAAATATCTCTTTATTCAGTTGCCACGAGTCTTCACCTTCCACGGGAGCTTCCTTCTCTGGGGTTTAACTCCTTCTCTGTGCTTCTCCTTTCAACAGAAATGTTCCAATGCCGGCACTCAAGTGCCCGACCTGTGTTTAAGGCTGCTCCTATCCGGCACAATAATTCTGGAAAAACAAACCACTCCAAACTCTGAGCCTTCAAATATAGCACCTTATCCATGTTTGAGAGTCTTCGGCTGCTGACGCTGCTGGTCCCGGGTGGGCTCACACACATCGGGCCTGAGTTCTCCGTGAAACCCGTCCCCCAGCAGGCTGGCCTGGGGACTTCCTCACGGCTGTGCCGGGGGCCCAGCACCAGGGGACACCGAGAGGCCTCCGCAGACAAGCTGGGAACTAACACCCTGTGGCTACAAGACAAACTGAGTCCGGAGGTGGGTGGAGGAATTGCAAAGTCATGGGTGTCAAGGATGTACATACAAGAAGGGTGGAGAATCACAGCCAGTTTTTGGAATCAATCTTTTGCGCTGTTTCTAATCCTCCTGTTAAATTGAAGATAAGGCAGAGGAAACCGTAAGAGGTAAAAAAAAAAAAAAATACATTGATAAATCTTGTGACTAAGGGCCAGTTTCTGGATCCATTTCCTCCCTTGGAGCTCTGAGCTGTTGGGTCAGAAGTCTAGCTGCCTGGCTGCAGAGACCACGTGGAGAGACCCAGCCACACGCAGCCTTCCGGCCCCTTCCCCCCAGCCACCAGGTGTGGGAGGGAAGCTCTGGCCCCTCCAGACCGTATGGTGGGCAGGCTGGGTGGTCCTGAATGGCCCGCAGCCAACGCTGCATGCAGCATCAGGACCACCCAGTGAAACCCGGCCTGACTTCCCGAGTCACAAAGTTGTGGGATCTGATCAAGTGGTGACTGAAGCCACTGGGTTTGGGACACAGTAAGTGCCTGGAGCAGGAATCAAACCTGGCTCATCTAACTCCAGGGCCCACAGCCGCTGAGAATCGGACTCCTCAAAGCGGAGACGTTTGGTTTGTCAGCAAGGAAGATGGCTCTCTAAGGGAAGCCTGGCGACAGCTCCATGTGTTTTGGGAACGGGAGCGTCAACAGCAGTGCTGGCACTGACCTTGACGGCCTGTCACAGGGCCCAGCGCCCCCACCGCCCACTCCTCAGGGTGCACACGTGAGCTTCCCTGTCCGCGCATGTGGTGCCAGGCCTCGGAGAGCGCCAGCATTCCCGCACAAGGACCGCCTCTGTCACCCAACTTGGGTCTGCCTGCGGAGCAGATGCATGAAGCCCTGCGGGGGTCCTGCCTTGAGGAGGGCTGTTCTCTGGCCAAGGCTTATCAGTCAAGTCTTCCCTGGAGATGGCATTAATAGCACGGGTGTTGGCAGGTGCAGAACCTCAGTAAAGGCGCAGGGTCACGACTGAGCGACTAATTGCTGGCTTTTGTCCTTGTTCCTTCGTGTGCAAATCACATCCATCGTTTATAACTCATTTGGTTTATATTCAGAGACAAAGTAAACACAGGACATCATAGGATCGTGCCCTGACTCAGGTTGCCTGCGCTCCCGGTGCCTCCGGCCAACACCCCGCAAGTTTGCGCAGGGCCCAGAGCTTGTGTCTGAAGCTGTGTGGCAGTCGAGCCACATCGCAGCCTCCCTGTGTGGTTAGCGCTCCTCCTCGTGTTTGCAAAGCATTTGTGTGCTCACGACCTCACCATGACTCAGCACTGTCCTTAGTTTAACCAACGCTGTTTCCAAACCAATAAAGCTGTCTCTGACAAGCGTTCCTGCCAGGACTCCCAGTGAAGGGGGGGGGCCCTGGCAGCATGGGTCCAACCTGCAGATAGGTTCCGTTCGTTCTGTGAGGTGTTTTTAAAAAACGAGTCACTATTTAAAAATTAGGATTTCACTTAAAAATGGTGGCAGACACTAATGGTTACCTTTCCAGTATCTGTTTTCCATGTTCTAGGCAGCCACGTGAAAGACTACATTTCCCAGCCTCCCTGGTGACGAGGTAAGACCATGTGACTCAGTTTTAATCAATAAGATGGAAGTGATGGGCCCCTTTTGCGCTTGCCTCCTTCTTTTTTCCTGCGTCTGGAAGAAGGATGAGGGGCTGGCGCTCCAGCAGCCATCTTGAACTATGAATTGACCTTGAGAATAGAATCCTCCTGGTGGAATGGTGTAGGAGGAAGAGAAAAAGTCCCTAAGTCTCCTTAGTGAGTCTAAGAAGCCATGGAACTAGCCCCAAACTACCTGCCTCCTTTTTTTTTTTCATGAGTGAAAATGAAAAGCAAACAAAGTGAAACCTTTCTTATGTAATCCACTGTGATTGGGGGATTTCTGTTCTAGGTAGCCAGCCTAACCCTGGAACACTGCTTCTCTTGAAAAATCACAATATCTAGGGATCTGGGAACACACTCTTTCTTTATAACAGAATTATTGAGATGTGATTCACACACCAGGCAAGTCACCCATTTATAATGTACAAGTCACTGGTTTGGAGGATACGCACAGAGTCGTGCGTCCATCACCGCTATCTACCTTTCATTACCCCCGAACATTTTCATCACCCCAAAAAGAAAATCTATACCCACTAGCGGCCAAGCCTCATTCCTCCACCCAGTCCCACATCATCAATCTACCTTCTGTCTCTGTGGATTTGTCTATGAGAACATCTCATACAGACGGAATCATACAATATGCGGTCCTTTATGACTGACTTCTTTCACTCAGCGTAGTGTTTCCAAGGCTCGTCTGTGTTGTCACATATGCTGGATCTTCATTCCTTTTAACGGTTGGAATTGGTCCACCTCCTGGGTGGGACAGTGTAGGGAAAGTGGGAGGGACTCAGCTCCTATAAAGCCACTGGTCTGAGGCAGGGGTTAAAGGTCTCCATAAGCTTAGAGACAAATATCTCCTTCTGGGGAAGTGAACAAATGAGAGATGAGTCATCAGGGAGTAATGATTGAGAAAAAATTAGAAATAACAACTTAAAGCAAATATTTCTATCTTCTCGGGGCCCTAGGAATGTTGACCACGAAGAAAGACACCCTGTGGTGGTCTGTGGCACTGAGACTCCAGAACCCGGTCCTGGGATCCAGTAACAGGTGTACCGCTCTTTGTTGAAACATTCAGGTGACAGACACTCTTGATGCCAGCTGCCCGTGGGGTAAAGGTTGGGTCAGGGCTCCCTCTACAGACAGGGCACAGCTTCCAAGTCCTTCCGGCTGGCTCCCCACACAGAGACTGTGGGTGGGCTTTTATCCTTGATCTTCCACCTCTGTTTTCTTTTCTTTTTTAATGTTTATTTATTTGTTTGGAGAGAGAGAGAGAACGCAAGCAGGGGAGGGGCCGAGAGACAGAATCTGAAGCAGCCTTCATGCTATCAGTGTAGAACCCGACCCCGGGCTCGATTCCACGAACCATGTGATCATGGCCTGAGTTGAAATCAAGAGTTGGACACTTTACCGCTTGAGCCACCCAGGCACTGCCACATCTTATGGAAGATGTTTTATTATAGAAGACTATTTCTTGGTTCCCAAGTCTCTAATAAAAGCAGAACAGAAGGTCGACAGAGAGAGTCATGTACTTTTCTTGCATGCAGCCCTGCGCCCATGAAGTTCCCATCCCGACTCTGTGGGCATTTGGATTTGCGGTCCCTGGTCTAGCTAAGCTGATCATTTTAAAAAAAGATATTTAAAAAAGAGACTGGGAGCATGTGTGGCTCCCTCTCAGAATACTCCCCGGCTGGTTGATGTTGCTTTTAAAAAGTATGAAGGCGGGAGGGTGTTCAGGGAAGGAGACGGCAGCAGGTTGAGGGGGTCCCGAGGGCATGGTCAGAAGAGGGCACAGCCCACGCTCTTCCCAGGAAGGAGGCAATGGAGCCACTATCTCGGGGCTTCCTTCCCTCTCCATCAGCCGGGAGTGAGAAGGGCCCAGCCTCCCGTTCTGGGGCATGTGTCCAGAACCTCACTCGGCTCTCGCAGGAGCCCCCAGATTTGGAACCCCAGGTGCTAAGGAGAACCCCTTTCCTGGAGGAGTGCATGCTGGGACAGGGCTCGGTCCAGGTCTTCCAACCATGGCTTGTTCCCGATACCCGGGGTTCCTAAGAGGTTGTACCGAACGGGGGCTCACTGGGACCCCCAGTCAAGGGCAAGGTGATCTGTCCCGTGCATGGCTGTGTCCCTGTGTCATCAGATAAGGCACCTCAGGGAGACATTGCCAGGTCTTTATTCTGAGAGTCTGTCCTACAGTTGGACCTTTTAGGAGTGGGGTTGTTGAAAACTAGCGCTTTATTGGGCGCCTGGGTTAAGCATCTAGACTTTGGTTCAGATCATGCTGTCACAGTTTGTGAGTTCGAGCCCCACATCAGGGGATATGAACCCCCTTCAGGTGAGTTCCAGCCCCACTTTGGGTGAAAACATGAGCCTTAGGTGAGCCCCACTTCTTTCTCTCTGTGTGCCCCTTGCTCACTTGCACCCTCTCTCTCTCTTTAAAAAAATATAGGGATGCCTGGGTGGCTCAGTCAGTTAAGCGTCTGACTTCGACTTCTGCTCAGGTCACCTCATGGTTCGTGAGTTTGGGCCCCACATCGGGCTCTGTGCTGACAGCTCAGAGCCTGGAGCCTGCTTCACATTCTGTGTCTCCCTCTCTCTCTCTGCCTCTTCTGCTCTTGTGCTCGCATTCTCTCTCTCTCTCAAATATAAATAAACATTAAAAAAAATAAAAATCTGCCTGAAGTCCCTAGTGGGCCCCTAACACTCTCCTCCCCCCCATGCTGCCTCTGAAATGTCTCTGGCACAGAATAATTGGAAATTACCATTTAATCAAAATCTTCAAGGTCTAGGAACGTCTAGGTTAGTGACATCGTGGTGCATGAAGGGACTTAACCCTAGTCTTCTGTCACTACTAAGGTGGCCGAGCACTGCCCTCTCCTCCACGTCGGCATGACTGGGATGCGGAGGGGACAAGGAAGGGCCAGCACAGACGCCACACCCTGCAGAGAACACGCTGGGCTCTGGCTCACGCTGGTCCATGTGGGAGCCGGGCCAAAAACTCTGCCTCGCTTTGTAGTTCGTGGAGGAACAAAACGAAAATGTTGGTTCGATCTGAGATTTGCAAATCAGCATGCATTGTTCCAGGGCGTTCAGTTCCATTAAAACCCCTGGAACATGGGAGCGGGTGACCCTGCCGGCCCCCTGGGACTGCTGTGCCTTACGGTGAAATTGTCGTTAATTGCGAGAGGTACAGACTGCTCTGCCTTTTCCTCACTCCTGGCTTTTCACAGACAGATAAACACCAGCGCTGAGTCAGAGCCGGAGAACGACCACCCGGCCCTCGTGTTTTTGGCGGGGCAGGGTCGGGGTGGACAGAAGCAGGCACACAAGCTGACATAGTCCACCTTTCGGGACGCTCCCAGGCCAAACGGACGGGACGCACATTTCCATCCTTCCTTACAACCAGCCGGACCACTGCTTTGTCCTTCCTTTGGGAAGCGGTCCAGCTCTGGCTGAGGATTTTTCTGGCTGGTCCTTGTGGGGCTGGTGTGGGGCTGTGGATTCCCACTGATAGCTTAATCCATAATTGTTCCCTTTCTTCTCGTCACTGGCATGGCAGAAACCCAAAACGGGAGACAGGAAAACAGAACCCATTTTGAGCCTATTCTGCAAGAAGCCTATTCCTGGTCCCCAAGGCGGGAGTGGGAAGGAGAGAGAGAGAAGATGGTTAGGGTTTGGTCCCCTGGTGATCTTGCGGCACCGATGCTGGGGAAACGTCGCTCTCTGGGAGGACCAGAGCGTGAAGGGTGACTGAAGTGGCAGAGGAAGCCCTTAGAGGGAAACGAAGGAAGGCTTCCTGGAAGAGGTGCCATCCGGTGTGGAATTAGGAGTGGGAGGAAGGTTTCCATGGGGCATTCCAGACGGGAGGAAGAGCTTAAACCAGAACGAGTGGCTGGTTTCTACTTAAGAAATGACAGTGGGAGAGAAATCAGGAAAGTTAACTACTTGGAGAAGATGGATGCTGAATAAACAAGTCAGTCAGGAAAATGCAAATGAGGACCCGAGGGAGCCACCTTCTCACACCCACTGAACTGGCAAAGATGGAAACCTGACAAGGCCACAGCTCCGCGACGATTCGGGACAACGGGCGTGCTCACCCACAGCCCGTGGTGTGACCGTTGGGAGCAGTGGGAGAACCACGTGGCATCCTGCTGTCAGGTGGGTCGCTCACACTCCCTGTCAGCCTGTAACCCAGCAGTCCTGCTCCCGGTCCTCACATGCTTCAGAGAACGCACTCCAGAAGGTTCTCAGCAACAGCCACAATCACGACAGTGAAAAAGACGAGGAATGCCACACATGTTCATTGGCGGGAGGTTTCCTCACAGCTGGAATCCAGTGCGACAGGAGGAACGAGCCAGTATTCCTGTCCCGGAGCAGATCCTGGGCTTCTGGGCCCGACCCTCCATCAGTCATTTTGGCGGAAGGGAGGGGGATGGACTATGCTCACTGCTTAGGCCAGGCAGGACTCCCTTCCGAGCTCCCATCTAAATCGAATGGCTGGGCTGAGGGTAGGGGAGCGGTGGGTCCCCAAGGAAGTCAGGACGGGAGTCTGCAGAGGACCCTGTTGGTGCCCCTACCAACCCCCCTCCAGGCCCTCCAGGTGGCTATCAACAGGCGTCTGTGCTCAGCGCTCCAGGGCCCCTGCTTGGGCTCCCTGCGCGCTTCCTGCCCCAAATCCTGCCCCCTTCCCAGGGCAGCCTGTGGCCAGTGACTGACTGGTAAGGGACGAGAACCCCAGCTCCTGCGCTTCAGGGCAGGACAGACTGGGGGGGTGTGATTTGTACCTGAGAGCTGCTGCAGGCTCAGGTCGAGGTGAGGACTCCTCGAAAATCTCATCCTCCATTTCCTCCCCTTCTTTCACTTCCTGGCCAGGTTTCTCCTAGGAGCCTTTGAACCTTTCACTCAACATCTGTGTCTGGGGGCATCCGGGTGCTATTTTTCAAAAGAGAAGTGAACAGAGACAGAGCTACAATCACAACAGATGGGAAGAGGAATAAGTGAGCAGAACTCGATTTGATGAACTTGGAGGAGCCGCCAGCCTCTCTGGACTGTGTCCTCCTCATTTAAAACCAAAAGACACAACCGAGCAGTTTACAGAAGAAATAGCCAAGAAACATGGCCAAGAAACATATGGATATTGCACACTGTTGCAATCAGAGAAACTACAACATTTTTTTTCGGTCAGAGGGCAGGGATCAGAGTGATGGAAGAGTTTATTGGTGGAAATATAAATTGGTGTAATCTTTTGGGAAGGTAGTTGAACAGCATCTATAAACATGTTAAGTGGGGGCGCCTGGGTGGCTCAGTCAACTCTTGATTTCAGCTCAGGTCATGATCTCACAGTTCGTGAGATCGAGCCCCACACTTGGCTCTTAGCTGACAGTGCGGAGCCTGCTTGGGATTTCTCTCTCTACCTCTATCTCTGCCCCTCTCCTGCTCACACGCTCTCTCTATATCGCAAAATAAACAAATAAACTTGTAAAAAGGTTAAATGGGAAAATGCTTTCACTTGGCGATTCCACCTCTATGAGTTATTCTGCAGCCATAATTGCACAAGAACACAAAGAAATGTGCACAAGTAATTTACAATTGAACAATTTGCAAGTGTAAATTCAGCCCTGTTTATGACACCAACAACTTGCAAACAGCCTAAATGTCCTTTAGTTGGGGTTTGGTGAAAAATGGCAGAACAGAGGTGCCTGGTGACTCAACCGGTTAAGCGTCTGACTCTTGGTTTCGGCTCAGGTCATGATTTCACGGTTCAAGAGTTTGAGCCCAGTGTTGGACTCTGTGCTGACAGCTCAGAGCCTGTTTGGGATCCTCTCTCCCTCTCTCTGCTGTCTCTGTCTTTACCAAAATAAATAAATAAACTTTAAAAAATTGTTTTTGAATGCCAGAACATTCCAAAGATGGGACACTAGCCCACCATTGGGAAGACTGCAGTCAGGTTCAGGGTCTGGGCAGAGAATCTTGCCCAGGACGTGTGAGCAAGTGAAAAAAGCCAGTTGCGGAGCAGGGTATACGTGAAATTCCATGTTTGTGAGAAGTATTTCTAAACATAAATATCATAAGTTTGCAAATGTGTGGAGAACAATCCAGAAGAATACATACTTAGCTGTTTTAACTGTAGTTACTCTTAGGAATAAGGCTGGCAATTTTCTAGATAGTTTTTGGATTAAAAAAATTTTTTTTGACAGAATGTCTCTGAACTTTTTTGGAACATGGGTCACTTTGGCCATTTTTTTAAATTTAGAAATTTAAAGTAGGAGTAGTTTAGCGCCTGCCAAGAACTTTACCACTGATCATGCTCTCTGGTCCTCACAAAAGCCCTATTGAAGTAGGAATTGCTGCTGCCCCCATTCAACAGATGAGGAGACTGAAACCCAGAAATTCACCGAAGTTCCAAGTTGTGGAACCAAGATCCAGCGCCGATGGCCCCACCCCAGGCCTCAGACTCTTAACCATGGTGCTACCGTGCCTCACAAAAGACAAATGAGAGATCACCCCACTTTGGCTATGAGCACCCAACCCCCTTTCTTCAAATTAAAATGCTGATTGGAAGCCCAGTTTGTAAAACAGGGGAGTGAACTGCTCTGGTAAAGAAGTAAGGCTAAGCAGCCATCCTGGTGTCTCTGGTCCCTGCCTTCACGGCACTGCCCTCCCCAGGACCCAGGGGCTTCCTAGGATCCCAGTTTGAAAATCGTTGAGCTTGGTGATTGGGAAGGCCCCTTCCCTTTTTTTGGACACTCCAGGATTCTAACAATATTGCTTGCTTTGAAAGGGATTGAAAAGGAAGATAAAAACGTGTTACTGGGTCATTCAACACCAAGGGAAGAGTCATTGTGCTTTAAATAAAGAATAAGGGTCAGCTTGCTTCTGATGGCGCCTCAGCAAATAGATGGAACAACTGGCCTCCACAGAAACCTTGTACGAAGGAGACGTCTTAGCTCGGTAAGTGCTGCTTTGATTTAAAAAAAATCCCGGACCCTCATCATTGCCAGTCTGGAATAGCGCCTCTCCGCCCAAGCCACACACACTTTATTTTTTCTTTGTCTCTTCTCGGAACAGGCAGCAATTTCTGTCTGTTACGTCCATGGCTACACCTCCAACAGGGCCAGCACGCAGCACACGCGCAATAAATGCTTGTTGAATGAATAAATGAACCAACACAGGCATGACTGGTTGATTTTCATGCAAGCAGACACCGGCAGACAGTCGCTAACCACACTGGCTCTGAGATTTGGGCAACAAATTAAGATAAATAGTAGCACTGGATTTTAACTCATCAAATAAAGTGTGAGTCCATACTGATAGAAATGGATGACTGCGTAAATAAATGGGGGAAAGGGGGAAATTTTTCCTTCCAGAAGAGTTCCACTTAATAAATATAGTGAGTCACCATGAAAATACTGCAGTGCTAACTGTCACAGAGGAGATCCACTCACGGATGCTAATATTAGTGGGAGAATGTTTAAGGAGAAACAAGACGTGTGCAGTTGTAAAGTATGTTCCTCCCAAATACGTACTAATTACAAAGGACGAAATAATAGTTTTACAGTGGGAGAGACCTGGCCAGACACCGTGTGAGCCAACTGGTTAAGGTTAACAGTGGCGAAGCAGCTGAGATCTGAGCTGCTTCCCACAGGCGTGTCCCATCCCGGCCGCTCCAGCCCAAGGGGTGGAGGATCGACAGTTAACGTCTTCGGCAGTGGCACACCCTGATGTCACATACCTCCTACAATGAGGCACCAAGAAGGGCACATCATCAAGGCTGTGGCACTTTTTCCATAGCCTCAGTCTAATCATGAGAAAACATTAGACAAACCCAACATGAGCAATGTTTTACCAAATACTTGACCAATACTCTTCAAAAATGTCAAGGTCATGAAAGCAAGGACAGACTGAGAAACTGTTACAGATGGGAAGAGATCAAGGAGATGAGACAACTTAAGGCAACGTGAGATCTGGAACAGAAAAAGAACATGCTATAGGGTCAGCAAACCACAGTGTGGCCCTCTGCTTGCTTTTATAAATAAAGTTTTATTGGCACACGACCAAACCACTCATCTCCACACGGTCTGTGGCCCCTTCAATGCTACACCTGCAGAGCTGAGTGATTGCAACAAAGATCTCATGGCTCACAAAGCTGAAAAATACTGTCTGGTCTTTACAGAAAGCGTTTGCTAACTCTTGCATTAGAGGAAAAGGTGACGAAATCTAAATAACAACTGTAGTTTGGTTAATAGTATTTTACCTATGTTGATTTCTTAATTTTGAGAATTGTACAGTTAAGCAAAACTGGAAGAAGGGTATATGGAAACTCTACTATCTTTGGAACTCTTCTGTAAATTTAAAATTATTTCCAAAATTTAAATATTGTGGGGCACTTGGGTGGCTCAGTTGGTTGAGCGTCCAAATCTTGATTTTAGCTCAGGTCATGAACTCATCGTTTGTGAGTTTGAGCCCCACATCGAGCTCTGTGCTGACAGCACACAGCCTGCTTGGGATTCTCTCTCTTTCTCTCTAAATAAATAAACTTTCTCTTTAAAAGTGTAAATATTGTAATGAAAACAAAATAGCCCAGATGCTTGGACAGGAGGGAGATGTGAGCAAAGGAGGCCAGGCTCAAAGCCGGCCATGCGGAGGCGTGGTGGGTGTTGGAGAGGGATTCATGTCACTTGCTTGGGTTGCAAGACGCAGGAACCCACCCCAGACTACTTGAGGCCAAGGGGGGATCTCATGCAAAGCTGCAGGTGTGGATATAGCTGTGCCTCACCAGAGCCTGGAACCAAGACCTCGAAACCAAGACAGCCACCGTGTGTGAGTGTGTGTCTGTGCGCGCATGTGTGTGCATGTAGTGTGTCATTGTATGTGGTATGTATGAACATGTGTGAGTGTGTGTGTGTCTGTGGGGGGGGTGGAGGGGTGCATGCAGTTTGTCATTGCATATGGTATGTACGAGCATGTGTGCGTGTGTGTGTGTGTGTGTGTGTGTGTATGCTCACACTTCCAAGTGTCTTTCTCTGTGTCTCTCTCTGCATCTCCAGGTCTCTCTGGTTCTCTGTGTGTCTTTTTCCCTCCAACCTCTCCTGGTTCTCCGTGTCCCTCTGTCTCTGTGTGTGTCTCTTCCTGTCTCTCTCTGGATCTCTCCTTGTCTCTCCCTGCTCTTCTCTGCTTCTCTGGTGTCGGTGTGACTCTCAATGTCTCCCCCTTGGCCTTCCCTTGGTCCATGTGTCACAGGGCCTGTCTTCTTGTGTAGCTTTGTTTCTCCCCCGCGCTGTTCCATTACTTCCCAGTCTGTGTCTTCTCGTGTCTTTCTGAGTCTCTCTTGTCTTTTGAGGATCCTCGTCTCTCTGCCTCCCTCTGGCCACTTCCAGCATCCCTCTCTCCACATACCGAGCATGGCACCCAGGGGGATGGAGCCACAGAGATGATGCCTCAGTGACAAGATCTGGCTGCCCACCCCAGCCCGGAGTTCATGCGTGGCCCAATCAGTGATGAGCAGGGGCAGGGAGCACACAGCCTGAGCTCTGAGGCCTATGCCTGGTGTGGGGCGGGGTGGGGGGGCGGCACTGTTAAAGCAGAGAACACCCCAAGGCTGGCCCAGGTGGCCCTGGTGTGGAGATGATGGATCCAGCAAAAGGTAAAGGATCCGTGGCTGGGGGCAGGAAACAGGTGTTTCATGTTCACGTTAATCTCTGTAACAAAGCGCCCACAGTGTTTAAGACAACAAACGCTGATTCTCTTACATCCTGAAGGTCAGAGCCCAACACAGGTAGGCAAGTTCACGTGACTTCTAGAGGCTCTACGTGGAATTTGTTTCCTGCCTTTTCCGTATTCCCGAGGCTGCCTGCATTCCTTGGCTCAGGGCCGCTTCCTCCATCTTCAGGGCCAGCAGCGGTGCACCTCTCACTCTCTCTCTCTCTCTCAGTACTGCTTCCATCCTCACCCTCCTCTCTCTCTCAGACCCTCCCGGCTCCATCTTATAAGGACCTTTGTGATGAGATTGGGCCCTGGATATTCCAGGTTACGCGCCCCGACCCCAAGATCCTTAACTTAATCCCACCTGCCAAGTCCCCATGTAAAGCAACATATTCCCAGACTCCAGGGATTAGGATGTGCACATCTTTCAGGAAGAGGGGGCATGGTTCAGCCTCCCACACTGATTATCCTCCAAGGTCAGACAATTTGTATACAAGATGCCTACACTACCTCTAGCCTCATGTGCCCATCCAAGAAGGAAGACGCAAAAGCGGGAAAGAGAAGCACCTCTTTAGATAGGGAAAATCTTTCCCAAAACTCGTTAGCACCTTTCCACTTGGGTCTCACTGGCCAGAAATCCAGAAATCTGTCTGTTGGCATTGAATTTTGTCAACGCACTTTCCAGCATCAATTGCAGTGAGCATGTGATTTCTGCCCCCAATTCATTCTACCAAGGAGTTGTATGACATTGATTGCTTTTCACAAGTTGAACTGTCCTTGCATTCTGAAATAAATCCCACTTGGTCATGGTGTATAATCCTTCTAATATGGTGGTGAATTTGGCTTGCCAGTATTTTGTTGAGGGCTTTTCCATCTATGTTCACAGGGGATATTGGTCCGGAGCTCTCTTTTCTTGTAGTGCCTTTGCCTGGCTTTGCTCTCTGAGTAATCCTGACCTCTCAGAATAAGGAAGAAAATCTTCTCCCCTCTTCAGATTTTTGGAGGAGTCTGAGAAGGATCGGTACTCTTTGAGTGTTTGGAAGAATTCACCAGGAAAGTCATCCAGTCCAGGACTTTTTTGTTGTTGTTGGGAGATTTTTGATGACTGATTCAGTCTCCTTACTAAAGATGCATTGGACTAGGTTTATATACTTCCGCAGTGTCTGGGTTTGTGGGTATCCTTATCCTCTGTGTATGTGTGTACACACACACACACGTGTGCACCACACACAATAAGGTGACGAGGAGGCATTTTCTGCTTTAGAAAAAGCTCCATTAGACTATGTGTGACTCGAGGTAGAAACTGTCTTAGTCATTCTTTTACCCCAGGAAATAGCACTCAATAACTTGGGCCATAAAGGAAGCCATTTTCCCCAACACCTCGCACTGAATTACATCTTCCTTCAATATTTATGGGATTCCTTTACCATTTCTTAGTCCAGGTTTCACCAAAAGCAGAGCCTGTAACAAGGCCATGGGAGCAAAGAGTTTGTCTAAAAGCAAAGTGACCTCAGGAAGGGAATGGGAAGCTGGATAAGCCCGTGATGGCTGTGTTCATGAGTGGCCAACAGCTGTGCGCGCCCGGGGTGCCTTCCTGCTGAGGACCCTCCCAGCGCTGCATCTGTGCAGTGGGGAAGGTGGGCGTCGGATCACCAACTCCTAAAGCCTAATGGTGAGGGTTGCCCCAGGGGCATTAACTGTCCTGATTTTCAGAATAATGCTCTTTGGGGTGGGGGTAGGGGAGAGGTTGCTAAAATAAAGAATAGAGACCCAAGCCCTGACTCAGGGTTCTGGCTCCCTGTTGCTGCCAACAAAGTATCCCAGTGTAGCGCATGAAATGACAAGAGTCATTGTTATAACCACTTCTAACTCTAGAGGTTGCCAGGGCTCAGCTGGGCGGTTCTCACTCAGGGTCTCCCTTGTGGTTACGGTCGGGGGAAGGCTGGGCTGGGAGCATCTGGAAGCTTCCTTACTAACATGGTGGCTGGCGTCAGCTGTGAGCTGAGACCTCAGGTGGGGCCGTCAGCCACCGCACCTGCTGTGGCCGCTCCGGGTGGCTCGGGCTCCTCACAGCTTGGCAGCCAGGTTCCGACAGAGTGTCCTACGAGAGCCAGACAGAGCTCCCTTGGGTCCTAGCCTCGGAAGCCATTGGGCTTCACTTCTGCCCAGGTCCCAGCGCACCCGAGTGAGTTCTGTTTCCTCCCTTGAAAGTGGAGTGAATGTGGACTCGTTGTGAGGAGAGCATGTCCAAGGGGAAGAATCGTGTGGCCATTCTGGAAGACGCAAGCCCCCCCACGTGCAGGCAGCTGAGCCCTGCCAGGTACTGGAGCAGCGGGTGTCCTCAGCTAAGCTGAAGGACGCCCCCCCCCCACTGCCTCTCACTCATGTGGGGATCTCATGTGTTCGAGTCCCCATGGAGCTCTGCTGTTAATTTATGCAGCGTGTCTCTGGGTCAACTAACATTTGCTGAATGTGTGGATGAACATGGGTGCAGCTGGGTTAGCCCTTTACCTGGCACGGTGAGTCCAGCAGGGGCGGTGGAACTGGGGTGCTTGTTACGTTCTGGACATTTCTCCAGAACATGATGGATGGGTGCGAATGCGGAGCTAGGAGATCTGGAATCAAGGCGACAGAGAGCAGGAGACCCGAATTCTAGCTCCACTTCTGACTGTGGGCACGTCCTTGACCACTGTGGGCCTCCCAGCCAGACTGGGGGCCCAAAGCCCCTTCTAAGCTCGGATACGTGCCACGCTTCCTTTAGCGAATGAGGGCTACCCCTGTCCCAGAATTCTGACGAGCTCACAGTGGGGTCTTGTTAGCTTTTGGGGGGCCCTTGGTGGCCTCAAGGCATGCATCTCTACTTAGAGATGAGGAAACCGAGGCTCACAGAGTCCCCTGCTTGTGATATCGCCTACAGGAGGGGAAAGGGGATGTTCAGGCATCCCTCCGAGTGGCAGGCACCATGCTTAGAGATGAACAGATACCAACAATTCAGTCCTCATTGGAAACCTGTGAGTCAGATAAGGTGTCCATTTCACAGATGAAGAAATCCAGTTTTGGCAAGTTGAAGGGATCGTGCCCACAGCCAGGCAGGGAGTGTGGGGCAGAGCTGGTTTCCAACGACCTTCATGCTTTTGTTGTGACAGTGTCCAGACTGGTTTACTTCCTGACATTTCCTCCGCACACAAGGCCCTCTCAGTTCCCAGGGGAGCTGAAGATCCGCTGCCAAGTTGGTTACTTCCCAAGGTGCCCACCGAGATCCGGGGTGGGGGTGGGAGGCAGGGAGAGCAGACAGATAAGAGTGTCTCCCTCGCACCTTGGGGATTTTCCACCGGAACCTGTGATCAGCTATTTCAGGAAAGGCGTCTACATCAGCGTAGCGGGGAGTGAATACGTCTCTGTTTGTTTTGCTTTTCCTCTCCTTTTCCCCAAGATGTGTTTGGCAATAGCATATGAGCCCTGTAATCCTCACTCCATTCCTGTCTCAGCACAGCGTGTCCCTACGGACGCCAAAGGTCGCCAGACAAACGCGGGGTTAGCGCGGAGCTGGCTGGACCTCACACCTCCTGTGACACCGTCTGGAGTTACATCACGGGGACGGCAGCAGGCCGGGGAGGGCTCAGAAAATCCACCTCTGCCGGGGCTTGCCTGCGCTCCAGGGAGCCCCAGGGGCCCCATGCAGGAAGCCCGGCTCCACACACCCCATCTCTGCCTCCAACAGGCCTCTCTGCTTTCCTTGGTCTTGTAAGTTTCTGCGTATGTTCTGCTTGAAGAGACACCTCCAAGAGGAAGGGGGTGCAAACCATTCGGGCTCCATCTAATCGCTCCTGAGATGGGATAGGAAGCAGCCCAGAGAGGGCACAGGGTTGCCCAAGGTCCCAGGGAAGTGGGCTCTGCCCTCCACGCACTTTCTCCCACCCCCAGGAGGAGAGCCACGCGGGGAGGGCCTGCCTCACTCCCCTTGCTCCTGGCTGACTTGTCAGAACCGACACTGGAAAGCCATTTGTACTTTGTGGACCGTCTCTCATGGAGAAACTGAAGTAGGTCATGGGAGGGCCAGACAGAAACGTCTAGGGTCTGTGGAAGCCCGGTAGTGTTTCTGGGGGCCACCTTTGAGGTAGACTTGGCTCCCTCTTTCCCTACATGGTCTTTGCAGAACCCAGAATTCTTGGCTCCTAATCTGCCCTGCCCTGCTCGTTCTGGAGAATGTACAGAATCCAACAAGCACCCCAGTTCTGCTGCATCTTGCCGTCCTCACCACGCAGGTGGGAGGGGTCACCTGGCTGCACACGCAGGCCTTCCGGGATGGAATCTTAGTTTCCTGCCATCTTGGAGTCAGTGACTTGGACAAAGTCGTTACAATGCTTCCCATTTCCAGGATGCTGCTGACTGAGTCCTGAACTCTTTCCTGTCCTCTGTTTCATGGATCCTCAAAACCAGCAGGAAAAGGGAGGAAGGGGAGGGGGTCGATGGAGACAGTGCTTCCCTGAATGCTTACTACATCCTGGACACTCAACTATGCACCAGTTACCTCCATTTTACCCTCATGACAAGCCCCAAGGGGTTCTGCACGCCCCGTGTTCTGGCTGGGAACTGAGGCCCAAAGAGGTAAGAGGCACAACTCTCCCCGCTGCCGTGGACTTGCGTGGCAGGGCTTGGGTGATGCCAACAGGAGCACCTCCACCTCATTGCCCCGGCTCTGGATTTCCTCAGGGGCAGATGTGTTTTGGGTTAGGAGGTAAAGATGTGGCTCCAAACCCAGCTCTGATGCTGCCCACCTGCCAGACCTTGAGCAAATTCTACAGCCTCTCAGACCCTCAGTCTCTTCATCTAGAAAATGGGAAGGATGGCGTCCACGCCTCAGGTAGTTGGGGGAAATTAAGCCCAAATACATAATGCTTTAGACACCCTGAAGTCCTTGACAGACTTCAGCCCTGGCTCGTGTCGTTGGATAGGTTAGAGTCGTTGGTCACCCTCCTGCGAGACCGCCTGGTGATGGGCTTGCTGGCCCCAGCAAGCGGGGGCCCAGGGGAACCTCTCTCCTGCAGCAGCTTTTGGGACAGCAGTCAGGGTGTCCTCGCAGGAGACAGCAAGTGCACACTTGCAACAAGTGACCAACGACAATTGCATAGGGTGAACTGGGAAGCGCCATCGGAGGAAACCAATGTGCCCCAGAGCCGGCAAAAGTGGGGGCTGCTACCACCCCTGGGCCTGAAGGTCAAGAGGAGGGAGCAGGTACCAAGGAGAGCAGCCGTGTTTGGCAGAGAACGCAGCCCTCTCCAGCCCTTGGCTTGGCAGGGAGACGGTGGACAAGCGCCCCGAACTCTGTGCAACCCACACTCATTTGCCCTCCACTGGTCCCACCCCACGGGGGCCAAAGCGCAGGGGGTCTGTGCAGGCCAGCCTCCTGGGGCAGGGGCGGTGCAGAGCAGGGACCGATGCAGGGGGTGAGGCGAGGACAGGGCGAGTGCGCGGCAGCCTGCCTTCGCCCCACTCCTGGCTCTGGAGGGCCCTTTAATTTCACTGCCCCATTTAAAGCAGGTGGCTTCGCCCAGCTGCCAATGTGCCGCTTGTTTTTCTCCTCTTTCCACCGCCTCTTTCCCCTAAGCCCCCATTTCGAATCTGCAGTGTTAATTGAAAGGCAGCAGCTGCCAAATTACCCTCAGAGTGCAGAGAGGTGGGGGGCGGTGCTGCTTGGGCGCAGCCGAGGGAGAGAGGGAGCGGGCAGAGAGGTGCTCAATGTGGTGGGAATGGGGGGCTCGGGGGCTGCAGGCGGGGACCGGCCACCTGAAAACATCCTCCAGGCTTCCCTGGACCAGGCTGCCGTTATTTCCCCATGAATACACCCGAGGTGGAGTGTGGACACGAGGAAGTTGATATTTTTTTCCCAGGCATATTTGTAAAACCTCTGTTTGGATGGCCCTTTGCTATTCTGGGCACTGGAGCCGCTTTTCCGGCTGCTTCTGATAAATAATCAAAGGCTACATGCTTTCCCTCCGCAGCCTGCCTCCCGGGGCCCAGGCTCCTCATGGGTTTCTTATTTCACTCTCTTGCTGGGTGGGAATCCTTGGCTCCTTTGTCTGCTGGGGAAATGGAGACTCTGGAAGCTTGCAAGACAGTCGACTCAGCTAGCTGGCAGAAGAGCCCTGGTGGCAGCGGCATCTGTCCACTCCGGCTTGGTGGCTGGTTTGACCTGCAGGGTCTCCCTCCCCCTGCCCAGGGCCCCTCCAGCCTCCGGCCGTGGCTGGCATACACAGCCTTACCTGGGGCCGATGCTCAGCAAGGAGAAAACACTGGAATATGTTCAGAGTCAGAAATCCATAGCCCAGGGGCGCCTCGGTGGCTCAGTCAGTTGAGCCTCTGACTCAGCTCAGGTCATGATCTCCCAGTTCATGGGCTCAAGCCCTGCGTCAGGCTCTTTGCTGTCAGTGCAGAGCCTGCTTCAGATCCTCTGTCTCCCTCTCTCTGCCCCTCCCCTGCTCACATTAAGAAAGGAAGGAAGGAAAAAAGGATGGAAGGAAAAAAAGAAGGAAGGAATTCATAGCCCTACCCAGGGCTCTTCCTCTTCCTCCAGGACCCCCTCCAGGACTCCCCACAAGCCATCAGGGAAAGATTGGCTCAGCCAGTGCTCTCACAGGGCTGTTGGTGAATAGTGACAACATCGCCCCTGCCCTGGTCCGTAGACTGCTGTGGTCATCGCTCGTTTGCTTTCTGGATCCTTGTGGTTTTTTATTTTTTAACATTTATTTATTTTTGAGACAGAGAGACAGTGC
>PJEM01015203.1:0-31112 GCA_004023845.1 Helogale parvula | reverse complement strand
AACCAGCCTAAATTCGGGCTCACAGACTCTAACAACACAGTGGATCCACGTGGAGTGAGCCCCGAACAAAGGCAGGGTAAGGCTTTTATGAGTTTGGGAAGGGGGAGTTACAGGAAATAGTAACATAGGTACAGTGACCCAATCATAATGGCACAACAGTATTGGCAGCAGCTCTAACCATACACACTGTTCAGAGCGTCCGTTACTTTTGGCGGAACCCAATTACAACATTTAGGGTATCTTTGAAATTAACCAATTACAGAGCAAGTTTAGGGTCTTGTTTGGTGACTATGGGGTTAACTTTAACACTAGGTAACAGGGTCTTGTCTAAAGTTCCCATCTGTAGGCCTTACCCTTAGGAATGTGGGGAGATGTAGCTGGGCTTTCCTGATTGGATACCACAGTGGTCTGCTTTTGCCCCGGGTAATGTATAACCGCCTAATGGCTGATTTTAGGCCTTCTAGCTTAGAGGGGAAATTTAAAGCCTGTCATGGCGTCTGTTTGGTTCAGCCTTACAACAATGAAAAGGAAAGCTGGTAAACACAAATAAAAAGGGCTAGCCTGATGTCCGAGGCTGGATACTCCCCTTGCATGTTTTTGGCTTCTGCAATCTTGCTTGCCTCTTGCATCAGTCAGCAGTCAGAAACCAGAAGCTTGGCTATCCTAATCCCACCAACCCAGAAGCACATATGTGTAAAAGATCAGTAAAACCTGTGCCGGATGCTAAGCCTTTGGAGGTGACTCTGTTGGGCCAGCACCGATGTGAAATAAATAGTCTTTTCTGATTTTCCAGTGCTTGTTGCTTGTCTCTTCCTGGGCACTGAGTACTTGCTGTAAAAATGACAGGCTGTTAGGAATTTCATTTAGAGACATTCCAGTTTCTCTTAAGTTTCATTAAGGCATTTATTTGTGACTAAGTCATGTGACATTTCTTTAGATTTAGTCATTTAACACTAATGCTTGTAATGTTAAAACCTAAAACACAGTAACTGATTCATTCCTTAGAGAAGATATTGGTCAATTCTAAGAAGTTTTAGTTCTACTTTTCAATATAACCTCCTTCTCTGATCTACTCTAATATTTAGCAATGATATGAGTCAAAGAAGACTGTACTTTCTTTGTTTGTGTTACCCTTTTCCCCAGCAGTTTTTTACATTATGAAATGTTTAGATAAAATTCATAGGACCTCAATGAGTTTCTGCCAGTGGTGCCAAGTTATCAAGTGGTCCGTCTGTGGCACCATGGTGTTCCAAAAGATGCTGATGTTGTTACTTCATTAGCCTGATTTGGCAAGGGATTGTTACTTCAGCAGGACCCAGTGCAAAGATTTATTTCAGAGATTTTGGCTAAGAAACTTTTGTTTCACAGACATTTCCTTTGGAGAAAAGGAAGAGACCCGATATCTATCTATCTATCTTTATTATATCTTATTTTCTATAGTAAAAATTACTCAGAATGGATACTATGATACAGTAAGATAAGGGGCACCTGAATGGCTCAGTCAGTTGAGCATTCAGCTCCCGATTTTATCTCAGGTCATGATCCAGGGTCCTGGGATCAAGTCCTGAGTCAGGCTCTACACTGAGTGTGGATCTTGCTTAAGATTTTCCCTCTCTCTCTCTCTCTCTCTCTCTCTCTCTCTCTTTCTCTCTCTCTCTCTCTGCTTGTCTCCCTGGATAGCACACACACACTCTCTCTCTTTCTCTAAAAAAAAAGAAAGAAAGAAAGAAAGGAATGGTGATACAGAGGAGTAAGGAATAAAAATGGGCCAAAGAATAAATGATAGGAAACTGATAAAAAAAATTTTATGTTCTAAAGTGCAGGGAACATTTATAGCCACATGTGGGTTCATTTATATGGAGTCTTTCTTTCCTCCTTTGCATATATGTGTCCATCTGTAAATGATTCTCAGAGCAACCTCTCAGCCAAGTCTTAGGGAGTCCTTTGCCTACTTTGGCAGGCCGTAAGATTCTTTTACCTATCCATCATCCACCTCCTCACCCATTTCCACACATTCATACATGGATACTCTTTCCACATATTGGAAAATAGGTTTATGTATGTCACTATGGAAATATATCACCTCAGTTTTGGAATCCAGTTGTTTCTTAAAGATTATGATTCTTGGGCCTCAATAGATTATAATTAAGCCGCCAACATCCGATTAGAAGAATGGAATTGAAAATCATTTCTTGGCCATAGGTCAGATATAATTCAAATAGAAACCAATCCAGCTTGGCAAACGTTATATGAATTTAGTGCCAAACTGCAGTGAAAGAAACACAGACAAGGCAGATCAGGAAATCAAGGAGTTTATAATCTAAAGAAGAAAAGAGAGATTGGAACTAGCATTTAATTGTACCTTCTATGTGTTTGAATCCTGAGCAAACTCACTGTTTCATTTAAACTGCCTGAGAGTATTTAGTGTAGTGTTCAGCTCTTAGTGTTATGCCCAGATCGCAATATTGTCCCCAAAGACCAGAGACCACCAGGGAGACTGAGTCACGCATGCAAAAGAAAAAGGCATTTTTATTATAACAGGCTTAAGCTCACCGAGTTTAAGCTCGGGCTCACAGACTTCACCAGCACAGTGGATCCGTGCTGAGAGCCCCGAACAAGGGCTGAGTAGGATTTTTATGGGCTTTGGGAAGGGGGAGTTAAGGGAAATTGAGACAAAGGTACAGTGATCCAATCATAATTGTACAACAGTATTGGCAGCAACTTTAACCATACATTTTGTTTAGAGCGTTCGTTACTTTTGGTGGGACCCAATCACAATATTTAGTGCTTTTTTCAAAAATAACCAATTACAGGGTGGGCTAAGGTCCCCCACCCCCATGTAGGGTGTAAATAGCCTTAAGCAATAAGTGATTATCTATAACTTCTATCTCTAGGCTTGCCCTTAGGAATGTTAAGCATTCTAGCTGGCCGCTTCTGATTGGGTGTTGGTGGTCCCTGGTTGAGCAATCTGTGCCCTTTTATTGTCTAATGATTCTGAGAAACCTACACTTGGGTCTCCAAGGTCAGAGGGGAAACTTGAAGCCTGTCATGGAGTCAGTTTGGTTCAGACCTGTGTCCTTTCATTAGGACAGGGCCTATTAGATATTTGCCAAATGAAGGAATAAATGCATAGTCTTATGAGGAATCAAAAACTCAAAGGAGTCACATAACTCTGAGGTTAGGCAAAACTTACTGTACAAACAGTAATGGCTACCATTTGTTGAGCATTTTCTGTTTGTTTAAACCTGTTAGTGCAGGAGCTTGATCAATTCATAAGGCTTTTGAGTTAAGCAGACATGGGTTTATATTTTTGCTCTACAACATAAGTCTGTAAGACCAGAAGCTTCACGTTGCCAAACCATAGTTTTTTTCATATAAAAAATACAAATGAGAGTACTTTTATTTGGGAGATTTCATGAAGATTAAATGAAATAATATGTAAAGTGTCTGGGATAATGTCTAGCACAGGGTAGTAAATAAGTAACAAAAGTAAAATTGGAACCCAGCTATGGAAGGATGATTTGTGGTCTCCCAAAGATGTCCATATCCTAATCTCCAGAACCTGTCAATGTCAAAAGGGATTTTGCATATGTGATTAAGTTAAGGCTCTTCAAATGGAGAGATTATCTACAGTTATCTGGGTAGACCCAAGAGGGAGACACAAAGGTGAGAGTCAGAGAAAGAAATGTGACAATGGAGGGGAGCTCAAAGTGAAGTAGCTACAAGAAATTCAAGAAACTTCTAATAGATGGAAAAGACAAAGAACTAATTCTTCTCTAGAGTATTCAGAAAGAATGCAGCCCTGCCAACACCTTGATTTTAGCTCAGTGAGCCCCATTGTGAAAAACTGTAATGTAAAAATTTGCATTGCTTTTAAGTTTGTGATAATTTGTTATAGCTGCCACAGGGAACATGCACATGCTCTTTCCTTTGTCTATACCTTGCTGCCTTCTACAAATACAAAATTAAATAAGAAAGAAACCTAATGTTTGACATTCTCGTGTTGATTTTATTTTAAATTACTGTTCTTGTCCTGTTCCTCTCATGGCTAGATGATTTGGAAAGTCTGTTTCCACTATTTGATTGCTTTTTCAGCGGCCACTAACTTGGAAGCTACATGGAGAAAGAGAAAAGGGCGAGGAGAATAGCAAAGGAAACATTGGGAGAAATAAGAGCTTTTTTTGAGGAAAGGTAAATCCTCTGTAACTGTTTTTCCTAAACTGGAGAATGTATGCCTCCCTTGAGAAAGCTGTGTCTTTTCCCACCATTTCCCAAACATTCTTCTTGATGCTTCTTTTCTGTCTCTCCCATGTGCAAACCCAGAGATTTTTGGAGAATCTGGAAGGCTAGTCTAATGGAGGCCTATGTTTGAACTTCAAATCTCCTGTATGGTTTTAACCATAAAATGCATCCCTTAAAAAATGGTCATTGTAGTAAATATGTGGGAACATCTTGGATCTACATTAAGAGATAGTCATTCACTTATTCATTAATTAATTCAAGAAGTATATTTTTGAGAACTTTGCATGAGCCAAACACTCTTATGGGAATGCAATAGTAAGTGAACAGTTCAGATACAGTTCCTTCCCTCATTCACTTAAAATTCTGGTGAGAGAGATAGGTCAACACAAGTAAATACATTTAACATGTGTGTCAAAAGAATTGCAACTTGTGCTAAATGTTACTAAAGAAAGGAATCAAAGATTGAGATAGCTCATAGGATGTATGGGGAGTGAGGTGAGGGGAGAAGGTTACTGTAGATAAGTTACTTAAATGTTTCAGATATTCAAACTGAGACTGCCCTGAAAGAACAATAGGAGCCTTGTGAAGAGTGATGGTGTCCTGGGAAGCATTCCAGGCAAAGAGCACAGCATGCACAAAGGCTCTGAGGCTGAGAGAAGCTTAGAACTTCCAAGAATTGAAAGAAAGCAGTATGGTTAGAATATAATGAGTTGTGAGGTGTGTTTGGGACCATCTCAGAGTTTCACTTTTGGAAAGTTTTGTAGGCAATTTGATTTGATTTTGTGTGCAATGGAAAACAATTACACATTTTAAGCAGACAATGATATAAGCTGATGCATGTTTAAATAGGCCATGCTTGGGGTTATTTGGAGGATGAATTTAAGAGAAGCAAGACTGGAAATGGAAAGATGCAGTATCCTAGATAAGAGCTAAGGAAGGTCATAAACAAGATGGTGGAAATAAAATATATGTGGAAATATAATAGAAAGAACTTATAAATATATTGAATATGGAGGGCTTCTTGGCTTGGTTTTCTGGGTGGATGGGGTTCCATTACAATTGAGATGGAAAAGATAGAGGTGAGAAGGAAATAATTTTGACAAAAGGATTGGGAGTTATATTTTGTGCATTGAAATTTCAGATGTTTGGGAATTATCCAAGTGGAGCTGTCAAATTGAAATTTGGATGTATATATATGCCTGGAGTTCAAGGGACAGGTCTGGGCCAGAGATATAAATGTGGAAATCATTAGCATACTTATGATACTTATAGGCAAGAGATTTGTGATACAGCTGAAGAATATGTTTAGGGCAAGAAGACAGTCCAAAGTGAAGCCCTGGGGAACTGCCATGAGATGTCAGGTGGAGGAGGTGCAGGAACCACAGGAACAGTCTTTGGTCTAGAATGCCAGAAGAAGAAGGCATGTGTGTTAAATGATGCAGAGGGTTCTAGTGTAACAAAGACCAAGAGCGTCTTTTGGATTAGCCAACATGGAAATTACTGATAACCTTGACAAGATGAAAGTACATTTAGGTCACAAGTAGATTGTGATTGGTTAAGGAGTAAATTTAATGTGAACAAGAACAGACAGCATTTGTCTGCAGATGTCTTTTTCAAGAAAATTGGTAGTAATGGGGAACAAATACATGGGACAGAATCTGGCAGGGAATATGCCGACAGCTGATGGGAGCCATTTCTGAAGTAAGGCAGGTTTGCAAGGCAGGGGCCTCCCACTGTCAGATGGCAACCAAAGTTTACACCCACTCATTTTTTCTTGAGCATCGACCCCCAAGGCGCCTGGCTGACTGGTATCAGACCTTGTGAAGGAACTTATAGGAGTTTCTTCTTTTGTGATTATAGAAGCAAATATTACATTTTACGAGAAACCTGTTTTTCTTCCCCTCAAGAAATTAGGCTATTGACCCCTGCTCACAAAAGGACTAACTCTTGCTTTTGCCATGCTAAAAATTCTGTCTTGTATTTGAATGCTAAAGATACCTTTCTTCTCCATGTGACAAGCATCTAGTCACCTACATTAATCACAATTGATAAAGATTATGCATGAGTCTTCTACCAATCTATGTTCTGGGAAATTTTTACATACCAAAGAATTAGTCATCAGAGATCATTGTCTATGGCAATTGCTACTTCTGTTTTGCACCCCATACATTTTTTTCAATGAATAAAGCTGACTCTCAGGCCAGTGTGGAGATGCAGGCCTGGTGAACAGAAAAAAGCCAACGCTCTCTCTTTTTTTTTTTTTTTTTTTTTTGCCAACACTGTCCATCCTTCAGAGAGCCCTGGACCTGCTGGAGCTGGACTCCAGCAGGCAGTGGATGTGTTTTTGTGTGCATATGCTTGTGTGTAATTTGGGAGATGCTAAAACATGTTTATGTGGTGAGGAGAATAAGCAAGTAGGTGAAGAGAGATTGTTGATGCATGACAGAAAGTCGGTAGCTAGAAAAGCAATGTTATTGAAAAGACAGAGAAGGACATGAACTTGACCTTCACTAGTGAGGACAGTGATGAAGTAGGGGAGAAGTACAAGTATCAATGATAGGAAGATAATGTTTACTCACTTAATGTCTTCTATTTCTCAATGAATTTATGAAAAGTCATCAACTGAGTATAAAAGTAAAATAGAGTTAGTGGAAAGTTTGAGGAAAGAAGAGAACACAAAATTGTCTCATTTGAATTAGATAACTAGCTTCCCTTCAGCTGAGTCCATGCTTATCAAGCAACTCTGTGGTTGTAATTAGGCTTCCTGTGGGACTTGCCAACAAAGAGATGTGCAGGGCAGAGGCTCCAAATGTCAGCTCAGAGAAAGTTAGAATTCTAGTAAAATGTCTCTTGTAAGTTTGTCTCTGTGAGCTAACCTGGTCAACTCAGGGATGCAGAGTTCAGACTGGAAGTGTAGTCTGAAATGCGATGACCTCACCAACTTTATATATGGTTCTCCTGGAAAAAATTCTTGACTTACCCAGCACTCTTTTTTTAAACTTCAGTAGTAATTATATCATTTACCTGCATTAGAGAGGCAAGTAAGGGTCATTCATGGAGGCTCACAACAGACTGTGAATTCCATCTCTTAAGCAGTGTCCTTAAAGGATTATTGCTTATGATCATTAATAAACTCATAAAATCATCATTTTATACCTCTAAATGCTCCTATCTTTTATCTTAAAATGGCAAAATGTATGTTCCTCAATTCTTATAGAAATAAAATGAGTAAACAAATAATAGAGACAAGGGAGATTTGAGATTAGCCTGGGATTTAAGGGAGCTTCAGACCGTGTCAGAGCTTGCAACTACATTTCCCTAGAAGATATATAAAATGTCCAGTTGATGTGTTCTTAATTGCTAGAAAAATAGAGGAGGGATGGAAAAGTCAGTAAAATATAAGGTTACCTAACTTTAGATTATAAAATTTTTGGGGACCCAAATACTGGTCATCTTTCTGCTCCCATTACCAAGAAGGTTTTGGTTTCTAAACATACAAGGAAATGTAACCTTGCAGTATTTTGAACAGAGTAAATAGTGACCATCTAGAGAAAAAGACCATAAAGTTTTTTCTTAGATGTGATTCTTTTGATTCTCTTTTCTGTGACTTCTCTTAATAAATTATTATTGTAATTATTCTTCTTAAGAGTTCATATATTTTCCTGTCAAAATGGCAAGAAAATAATTGTGAGTTTTAGACAAATAAAGCTATGGCATAATTTCTGTACTATAGCAGTTGGTAATGTGCCTCTGTGTGTGTGTGTGTGTGTGTGTGTGTGTGTGTGTGTGTGTGTGTAAGGGAAAGGGAAAGGATGAAGGAAAGAGAGAGAGAGAAAGAGGAGACAGAGAAAATCAGAGAGAGAGAGAAACAGAGAGACAGGGAGAGAGAAAATAGAAATTTTTGTTGTAGATGAAACAAAAATTGCCTTGCATGATGGAACTCAGCAGAAACATCAGACCACAAAAACAGGAGAGTGAATTTACTCAAAAATATCTATTGAGCATCTAATATGTACAAGGCCCTGCACTCAGTATTGGACATACAGGAGCATATAAAACAGACTTGGTGAAAAGCCCTGCCATTGTGGAAACTTAAATTCTGGTGGATGGCACCTGACTCTCCACCCCACTACCTCAGTGAGTAGGTATATATCCTTTACCAGAAGTTTTCAGTACATTGCTATGAGACCTAAGGGAGTCGAAGGTCTTTTTCTTTCTGGGGTCAAACACAACCTGGCTGGGTACTTTGTCTCTCTCATTGACTTAAATGACAAAAGAAGTGACTCTCAGGTTTATAGTGATAATAAAACTTGAGCAGAAGAGGCTGATGGTATTATTTATCATAGAAAAGGAAGGAAATCTGTAGAGTAGTGAGATTAGATCTATCAAGGTAGCATGTAAGTAACTAGAAAGCCGCCACCAAACATGATTGAATCCTTCCATGAGTGGCAATAACATTTTCTTCTGTTCTGTTGTCTTCTTTTCCATTTTGTTTTCTGAGGAAACAAGATATTCTCTCTCTTTCACTGGAAGATTCTCAACCACACATGCTCATTATCTTTCTGTCTCTCTTGGTCTCTTTCTCTCTCTCTGTCTGTCTCTCTGTCACACACACACACACACACACACACACACACACACACACACACACCCTGCTTCAAATCTGCTGCTTCCCTGATTCATCTCAAAGCTGCTGTCTAGAAACAAAGTCCATTTTCTCCCTCTTATCAATCACCTTAAACTTCTCTTTGAAGTAAAATCAGAAGTTCACCAGAGTCATTTTCCTGGCTGCTGAAATTTCATCCCTGCATTCTCACACCAGGATTCTCAGGCTGCCTGCTTTGCTTCTGGAATAACACAGGGACAGTCTTCCTCCTTTTATCTTTGCTCATGTGGTAAAGGAAGCACATTAGGCAACACTGGAGCATATTAGATCCACACTTGTCTCCTTGGCATCATTTATAGATTCTGCGTCAACACTCAAGATCTTCCATGATAACAAAGAGGGTAATTAGTCTATAATTAGCAGTTAATCACAAATCTATAAAAGAAATTTCAGCATATTGACAAAGGCTTTTCTTTAAGTGACATTTCTATGCATAGTTAATTAATTGCTGGCCTCAAATTGGGTCACTAGAAATGTATTTTTCTCCTGTCAAGTAATTTCTCATTTAGACACACTTTAAAAAATTCAGATTACATTTCTAGGTGCCCCTTGTACAGTTAAATTATATTGAAGTGGGAAAAAAGGCAAACCACATAGGACATGGTTAATACATTTGATAACAAATGACCATGGTGTAACTACTGAAGTCTATTTTGTGAGTAACAAGACATACTCACACTTTTTCAAATGGTATTTCCCCTCACCCCCAACTCTTTAGGAAAGCCAATGAACCAGAAAGAGCTCACTGGACAAATGTGAATTACAATAGATAGCACACAAGATTAATACTGAGGAAAAAAACATATTAGGAAGCAAGTCAGACTGTTTTTAACTTAGTATATTTATATAAATAAATATTATCCATAATATAGGTACCTGCAAGACTATACTAAGGCTTGATATATGGAAATCCAATGGAATTTTAATAGAAAATAATGTGAGGATTGCTATATAATTACATTGGTTTTATATTCAGTAATACCAGATGCATTAGTTACACTTAAGACTGTTACCATCCATTACTGTCTAAACAGGTGTGCTCATACCTCCAATAATCTGGTGAAAAAGTTTCATAGAGACTTTCTATCAAGTAGTAATAAAAAATTAAATGCTTCCTGAAGCTTTCCAACTAGAGAGAAAGATATGTTGGGGTTGTGAATTAAGCTTGAAGCGCTGTTAATTTCCTGCATTATGTTCCAGCTCAAATAACACTGCCATGAGCAAGCATGTCAGAGGATCTTATTCCATTGCCTGAGTAGTCCATGAGGAAGAGCCAGCCATATGGTTCAACTGTCAGATCCTTGATTCAGACTTAACTCCACCCACTGCTAAGGTTTCTGCCCTCCATATAAACAATGGGAAACCATTTGGACAACTATATAATGGTTCTCATATTGTTAAACAGAGGAGTTCAGAGATAATCTGTGCCCCATCCCTTGGCTGATACTCTAGGACTATTACAGCGATGCTGAGGCTAACGTTCTATAGTCAACCCTATACCTACAGCCTCCATGGGATATCTCCATGGGTGAGCTTCACTGTTTTTCTGATTCTTACATACTCAAGAATCTGGAATTTTGATATTTTTTGATACTGATATTTGCTTATTTTAAGTATTAGGAGGCTCAGAAGGATTTTTAAATATAAACAGCAAGTAAATGGTAAAATTGGGCTTCAAATCCAGGCTGACCTCCTGGATATTCTTCCTTCTGATATTTTTATACAGCAGATCTGGGGTAGAGTTCTGGAATCCAGTATCCTCCAATAGCAAATCTGAGGTAGAGCCTGGGAATCTAAGATTTTCCAAGTGATTCTGATGGATTCTTGGGTTAAGGAACTGCTGGTGTTGATCAATGCATGGCATTGGTAACTCGGATTGAGATTCACTGTTTCTTTCAACAAATATTTCTTGAATGTTGAGTATGCATCAGGTACGGTTCTGGATGCTTAAAATAGAGCAGAAAATAACACAGATAAAACCTCTAGTCTTATGTAACTTATATTCTAAGATGAGGACCCAGACAATGGGAGATATATATATATATATATATATATATATATATATATATATATATATATATATATATTCTATCAAGCAGTGATAAATGCTATATAGAATTATAAGGCATGAGATCTACAAGGAGATATGAACAGTATGGCTGAAGATAGATAAGAAAGATTAGGGGGAAATGGTAGGGGATGAATCTGGAGAGGGGTAGAAATCTTCTCTCTGGTGGAAGAAGTCAATAGATTCATGGACAATTTCAAAATAGATTGATACAAAAGACATTTTTGGAAAGGAAATAAAGATGCTTTAACTTTTTTTCTCCAGTTATTGTGGGGATTATAACAGTACATTTGCCCTTATTGGAAAAGTAACATCCTCACACACCTCACACGTGGAATCTGGACTCCACAAGTTCATCTCCACCTCCTCAGGCAGCAAAGGAGAATTAGCTCAGCAGTGTCAGTGAAGAATCCTTCTTTGGAATCAAAGATAAAATCCATTGCCGAGCCAACATTCTCAAGGGTGCTTTAAAACCATTTGGTTCTAGGTAGTCCTAAGAATTCTCAAGGTTTCTGCACAGCAGTGAATAGAAGTTAACAAAACAGTTCAAAAATAGATCCTGAGGGATGCTCTTGCTGCTTGTGGCAGGACCATATCCTACACACAACCAGCCAGCTTCTTCTATAAACTAGGAACCCCCAAGTGCAATTTCAGTGCTTTCCAATAGCATTTCCTGGGTGGTGTCAGTAGTGAACTTGATGCTTCCAATTTCCACTCAAATTCTCCCAGATCCTCAGGAGCTATAATCACTACATATTACTAGAATAATTTTGCAAAGTGTGCTTCCTCAAATCATTAGGTGTTGAGACTAGAGCTAAACAGATTAATTCAGTCAACATTTATTTAGGTCTGTGATAGATACATGGGAAGCTTTTCTGAGGTACTGTCAGGATTTAGGGGAGAGATCAGGAAAAAGTGAGTCCCCAAAGGAAGAGAGGAGCACACATGTAGGGTGTATGTTTCACATGTGGAAGTGCCTCATTCTCAGATGGTTTATACTTATTTTGCTGCAGGGACTATGCAAATTACTATGGCCAACACGTGTCCTTAGGGCTATGTGCAATTTTAGAAAGAGAACCTGAGTAATAATGTTGCCCCTTGCCTGGCTGAAGCAGAAAAGCTAATGATTACTAAAAGATGGCCAGTCTTCATGGAAACTAGTAAAGGGGAAAATGGAAAGAAAGAATAAGCCTCTATATCTCGAGTCTTGTCCACAACAGAGCACTCTGTTTAACTAGCACAAACAACCACTTAACCTTTACCTACTTAGACTAGAAATGGGTGTGTCTAGCCTTGAAATCTCAAAAACACAAAATCATCCTGCTCCCTTGACTCTAGTTCTTAGCTAAGCATTTGGAGCATCTGTGAAGAAGAGAATACACTGAACAGTTAGCCTAGATAGTTACTTTGTTTTTTTAACATCTTTTCTCCAAACCTAACCTGAGTCAGTAGGTATAACTTACCCCAAGGCAGTTTTAGACTTCTTTTATACATAATAACATATAATAATAAATAATAATATATAATTTATGTTTATTAATAGTGATGATATACTCCTAATGGTGATCTGAAGAAAAAGTCACTCTTACTTTAGAGTCTGATATAGTTAGGGTAAGAACAATAATATATATAATATACATATATACATATAGTGTACATATATTGAAATATAGATAATGATTCACACATTTTAGTATAATAAGCTAGTGGTAAATTGGTATTAGATTCTGTTTTCTGGTCACCTGATTAAGTACCCTTTCTTACTGCTACCATACTATTGCTAATATACTATTCACTTTTACTGATGATTCCAGAAACTTGCCCAGAATGGTATATGCCATTTTATTACTCTCAGTAATGTAATCGGAAAGTCAGCTGCAGTATAGATCTTATATAACAAACCAGAAAGATTAATAAAGACACCTAAGAAAAGGAAAATTACCTATTTAATTTTTATCTTTATTTCAATCTTAATTCCTATTTTGCAGTTGACTTATTTACCATTTTTTTTTTAATAAACTCACTGCCAATTCTATTTTTTGGACAAGTTGTTTCTGCCATCTATGTTTTTTTTTTTTGGTAACTTCTCTTAAATGTTTATTATCCTTTAGTGCAGATATATTTGTCCCTAGATTCTTTTGTTTGTGGATATAAGCACTAGGGCTATTTTAAATGATTTGCCTTTCAGTAAGTTTGTTTGGATTTATGTCAGCAGCATCTCTTTCCCAATTAAAGTAAATCACCCCAAGGTTTCCAAGACCATAAGATCAAACTTATTGATGATTTCAATTCTTAAGAGCCAATCTTCTCATATTGTGTGAGAGCATCATTTCAGTAACAAGGTCTTATTACTAAAAGAAAGCATAAAGTGGTCATTATACTGGATATGGTTGTGATAGGTTATTATTATCCACTGAGAGAACTGCAAGCGTGGAAGTTTGCCTATAGTTGTGCCATTAGTAATTTGCCTTAGATAAGCAACTGATTTAGGTGAGATCAAAACATCCAGTCCATGGAAGACATATTGAGTTGCTCCATAAGAAATTGAAAATATGAATGTGTCTTCAGGTTTAGATGATGAAAATCAACACTTGATGAATAAGGACAAAGATATAGGAAATAATCTTGAAGATGCAGAGTGATTTAGAATATTCTTATTGAGTGTCAATATTTTTTTAAAGTTTATTTATTTATTTTGAGAGAGAGAGCCAGTGAACAGGGAAGCAGTAGAGAGAGAGGGAGAGAAAAGATCCCAAGAAGTCTCCATGCTACTAGCGCAGAGCCCAATGTGGGACTTGAATTCATGAATCATGAGACCATGACCTGAGTTGCAACGGAGTCAGATGCTTAACTAAGTGAGCCACCTAGGCTCCCTGATAATGTTAACACAGTTGAACAAAGAATGAATCAAAGCAAAGGAGATTGTTTAACCACAAAGTTCAGGAAATGAAATGCTCAAAGCCAACAATATCTAAAAAGAAGGGGACATGTCTCAGCAAATGTACATCAAGTTTGATAGATGATATCCTGAGACATTACCAAATCCCCACTAATATAGAATTCTGCCAGTGTCTCATCTCTAAAATGGAGGTTGAGGGTGACAACTTCACAATGCTGTTATAAAGTTTAAATGAGAGTTTGTATTAAAATGAGAATGCCCTGAGTAATGAATGTAGGTTCACTCTCCAAGTCTGCACTTCTTATAAGTCAGTTGTATACTGTACCTCTGACTGATTTCTGCCATAGTAATATATGCCTGTCTTATTATTTACTAATGTTTACCTTGAAAATAATGCACAGTCATGCTACCTGCATGGCCAGAAGATATAAGTTCCTGTAAATGAATAAAATTGACATCCAAGTTTATGTAGCCATCTCTAGGAATTTGGTTAATATTCATGTAGAGTCTTAGAAACATTTTAGGTTTGTTGCCAACTCACATTTTTGAGCCTACAAGGTTTCAACTCTCATTGTGGACCAATTAGAGGTCTCATGTGGACCTGGTCAGTGAACCAGGAAAATTCCATCCAGTGAAACCAACCTCCTTCTCCTATACCACTTGGACCAAAAATGTGATTTTCTTATAAGTAAAACACCAAATCTTGATGAATTTGAAATAAGTCTACTGAAAATAATAAATAATTCATTGGCTCTGTGTTTCACCTGAAAGTATTAACCATCTTATATTTCCAGTGCCTAGGCAACCCTGAGGTGCTCTGAGAGTTCAGCTCACCAAGGGGGAGAGGCCATCTAGAAAACTTATATCAACTCCTCCCAAGTTAGGCCACTACAGCAATAGGTCTCTATAGATTCCTGACTCATAAGCAACCTTTCTGTATTTGGTGGTGAATTCTGTGAAGATCTGAGAAATCCATCTAGGCTGCACCTGTGATAAGCATGTAAAAATGTAAGTGAAGGTAGAAAAAGACTTTGAAGTACAGAATCAGAGAATCCAAGAACTTGGGAACCAGGAAGGACTCTAAGGCTCCGCCAACCTAAATTTTGGGACACTGAGGTTCAGAGTTGTGAGAGCTTGGCTCAAGGTTATGGAACTGATGATTAAATAGCAGAGGTGGAATTAAAATCAGTCCTGATGACAATGCTTTCACTACAGTGTATTCTTCAAAGCAGTGCTTTGAGCTGATTGCTGTTAAAAACGCAAGGGTGATAGGAAGATGAAGCAAGAAACAGAAAAAGAGGGTAAGATTTCTGAACTTGGTTTTCTCTGAAAAAACCTTCAGAGGTTGCTCTTGTTTTGATAGATCATGTATTCTTCCAGCAATATCCCAGCTTCTCTTTTCCTTTCTCCCCTGCATATGTTCAGCTGAAGGCCTTGGGACTTTTCTCCCATAACATGGTACTATTTCCTAATCACTATTCTCCGTTCCTTTTCCATTTGTCAGGTAGCTCCACTGCATATTGTCTGCCTGAGACTTATTGAACTCTACTAGCATTTAACCTTGCTCGTCACCTACCTCTTACTACGTCTGACTGCACTATTACATTGCTTTCTATGACCTGTTGACAGTCATGTAGTCTCTGTGTTTCCTATCCCACAGCATCTCTGTCCCAGTTCCTGGTAGAGCCAGACTGAGAACTTGGAAGGGAGGAGCGTGCATAAATGAAAAATAAGCGCTCTTGGTTTTTATAGAATTTTTGTGTTGTTTAGATATAAAGTGTTCATTCTTCTAATGATCTAAAATCAGAAAGCCTTGCAAGGGGTAGGTGTATAGATTATTGAACACTACAACCAGGGTTCACTGGGCACGGACTATCATAAATTCATTCCCTTTTAAGGGATTAAGATGTCAAAAGGAAAATGAAATGCCATAAAGGAATTTAAATCTTCTTTTTTCTACAGAATTTAGTGCTCTGAGTTCTGTTTCTAAATGTTACAGTCTTCAGTGTAATTCAGAAAATCCAAGACCTATTACCTTTAGCTTTTCCAACTTCAAATTACTCCTATTAGGGCTCTGTGGCCCAAATGAAGTAGATGAAGTCAACTCTCAGAAGTGGCTATTCTATAAAATTCTTAATTTATACTTCATCAGGCAAAAATAGATAATTTAACTTTTTCCAAAATGAAAAGACTTTTTTTTGGGTTTGGGGAAGAAAGATGCAATCACTGTGTTATCTCCTATAAAAGAACCAGTGATCCACTGGGAGATCCACATGTGGAATATTGGATCCCAGTAAATTAATGGGAGAGCCACGTGTGGAATATTGGATTCTAGTCATGGGCCCTTAAAAGCAATCAAATAGCACTGGAAACAATTTAGAGAATGGCAAAGGAAAGTAACTAAGGAGAAGAAAAAGCAAGAATAAGGAAAACAGACATTAAAATAAAACAAAATCAAATCAATGTTCTTGCCTAGAGAGATAAGGCTAGATAAAACTTCAAGTATTGAAGTTGAAAACATGAGGAACATAGCAAACACAAATCCTTGTTTGATAGAACATCCTATATGTCTGCTCAGTGTAGGGATCTATGTGGAGTGCTGTGGGGGAAACAGAGATGAATAAGACAAAATTCATGTCATAGAATGTATACATTTTAGTGTGTTTAAATTTAGAAAAATGACTCAAATATCAGTAGTGTAAGCAAAACACTGCATATGTTTAAGAGGTGTGTCAATAATGCATTAAAGTATTTCAGGGGAAGAACAATCCAGTTGGAAGGATCAAGGATGCAATAATTGATAAAGTTGTATCTCAAATGATGAGTACAATCAAATGTGCTTACATTAAAGACAAGGGGATATAATATAGAAGGAATATAAGAAACAGATTTACTTCAGTATATTAACTAAGGAAAAGTTGGCTGATATAATAGATACATACCAAAATTTCAGTGGCTTCACATAATATAGAAGTTCAATTCTTGCTTCCAAAATGGATATTCGTGTTCTGTAGGTGACTGACTGATAAGTGATGATTTAATGACCAGATTCTTTTCATCTTTTGGCCTCACCTACTCTTACATCTCCAAGACCACTGTACTTACTTACCTATATTCAGCTGACAAAAATAGAAAGAGAATGGAAAGAAGTGCTTAGAAGATTTTTTTGGTCCAGGTCTGGAAGTTGTATGTTAGTTCTACTTATATTCCATTAACTGTAACCTAGTCATGTGGCACACTTACTGGGATACTGGGAAATGTTGTCCAGTGAGAATAAAAAAAATAAAATGAGTTTGATGAATGAATAACTAGTTTATCTCTTCCACTGGCAGAGAAGTCTAAGTGAAGAAGTAATTCAACTTGATTGAAATAAAGGATGAGTTGGAATGCAAACATGGTGGAGAAGAGGTAACCTGAAGTTCCCTTGTCCCTCAAACATAGCAGTGTTGAGGCCAAAGGATTTTGAGTTCCAAGACTCCTGGCTGCAAAGTGACAAAGTTATCTCCATTGACTCATGGGGACAACTTGATGGGCCATAGGTGCTTGATTGTAAACTGGGAGAGATAAAATGGGCTGCATAGGCATGGATGAGAGGGACTTCCTCCTGTGGGAAGACAAAGTTGTGGGGAGAAGCACTGGGTGTTATATGAAAACCAATTTGACAATAAACTATTATAAATTAAAAAAGAGAGAGAGAGAGAAGCTGAGAAGGGCAAAACTGTATCTGGACAAGAGAAAAACCACAGACCAGGACAGAGAGAGATCCAGTCTTTAACTTCAGCACTTCCTCCAGACTCTGACCAGTTGTCCAGTTTGTGCACCTGGGGAGGAGGGGAACCAGCCCCAGTCTTGGTAACTAGTTCAGAGGTACAGTCTGCAGTGGGAGAAAGCAATCCCTTCCTGAAGTGCTGAGAGAAGTGTGGGAAGTAGCAGCAAAGAGCTGGAGTAAGGAGAGCGTGATCGAGCAAAGCTCTCATGCCCTTACAACCCTTGTGGCTGATCCAGTTCCTCAGAGGTTAATTCACTTGAGTTAAGATGTTATTGCACCAATGTCCTTCAAGCTTCTTGAGTTAAGATATTATTGTGCAAATGTCCTTCACGCTTTGGCACTCTTATAATAACAATAAAAAGAGATGTAAAGTTCCCAGGAAGATGTTGTAACAATAACTGTGAGAACAGAAAAAGTTTTGTCTAGAAAAAACCCTTCACTTAGTTGAGGCTGTTTGTATAAAACTACTTGCATGTGAGAAATAAAGTGGCAATATGGGCACCGCTCCTGTTGTCCCTCCAGTTCCCATCTTTTGATTCTCTCTTTTCCTCATTCCCTTACCCTCGCATCCCTGCTTCTGTGCGCCCGCGCGCGCACTACAGTGAAGAAGGCATATAACCTTCTTCAAAGGACAAAGACTGTCTGTGCCCACCAGCCAAAGGGCATATCAGGGCATGGAGCAGCACTTCCCTGGAACCAAGGTGCACAGAACAGGGACCTTTAAGACATCAGGGTTTAAATCCCAGCTGAGTGTCAGGGAGGCACCAGAGTTGGCAGGGCAGGACAAACCGCATAGTTCTTGCCTGTGGCACTGAGAGGAAGGCCTGAACAGAGTAGTTTGGGATACCCAGTCTGTGGAGGAGAGACTGGGATATTACCATTTTTGTCCCCATCACCAACACGATGGCGCCTCAGGGAACACACAGCGGAGCCCACTGTGGAGGCAGGACCCACTTATACCAAATCACTCCCTTCCCCGCCTGGTAACTGCATATCTAATGTAGTCGGATTGACGTTGATGAACCAAACAGTCCCTCTTTCAGACCAGCACTGCACCAGTTCCAAGGCTTTCAGCGGTTTTGCATTTTCTGATTTAATTCTCAGACAATTCTTTATATATGAGAATTGTCTGATAATATATATAGTCTGATAATTATATATATATACACACATACACACACACACACACACACACACACACACACACACATATATATATATCTTCCTTTTCTCCTTATTTTTCCCTCTTCTAGTCTGATATTCTGGTTGTTGGTTTGTTTAAGCAGATATATTTAATCTATTCTCTTTACACTTCTTCTATATCTCCTCCTTTATTTTCTCTTCTCTTTCCCTCTGGATTAAGCTGTAGAGTTTCTTTCCCTGGTAAATTTTCTTTTCTTTTCTTTTTCCCTGTGCCTATCATATCTCTCTTTGAATGGGATAAGACCACTTCCATCAACAATGCCATTAACCCATTGTTTTGCTGTAGTTGGTGTGTGTGTGTGTGTGTGTGTGTGTGTGTGTGTTTCCTTTTTGTTTATTTGTTTTCTTTTCCAGGGATACTTCAGCAAACAAATCAAAGCATGCATGGTGGAAGGTCCAAACCATCACTACACGTAGAGAGATAAAGCAACCAGAGTCACAATAGCGGAGAGCAAGTAACACACTCCAAATAACACCTCCTGAAGGGCCAGGCCCCGGCACCTTTTTAATATAGTAGTGCTCACAGGTGCAGCATAAGGGATAGAAAACTAGTCAAAATGATGAAACAGAACAATTCTTCTCAAAAGAAATTCCAGAAAGAAATGACAGCTAAAGAACTGATCAAAATAGATATAAACAATGTAACTGAATAAGAGTTTAGAATAATAGTCATAAGATTAATCACTGGGCTTGAAAAAAGCATGGAAGACAGCAGAGACTCTATTGCTGCATAGATCAAGAACTAAAAATTAATCATGATGAATTAAAAAATGCTGTAAATGATGAAAAAAATGTAAAAAATGAAAAATAAGCTAGAGGCAGTTACAGAGAGGACTGAAGAGGCAGAGGGGAAAATATGTGAAATAGAAGATAAAGTCATGGAAAAAGATGAAGCAGAGAAAAAAGAGAGATAAAACAATTCTGGACCATGAGGGGAGAATTAGAGAATTAAGTGACTAAATGAAACAAAATAATATCCATATCATAGGAGTTCCAGTCGAAGGAGATAGAGAGAAAAGGATGGAAGGAGTACTTGAACAAGTAGTAGCTGAGAACTTCTCCAACCTGGGGCACTGAAATCCAGGAGGCACCAAAAAATTCCTTCAGACATAACTTGAATCCATCTTCTGCATGATGTATCATAGTGAAAGTGTCAAAATACAAGGATAAAGAGAAAGCAGCTAGGGGCAAATGGGCCTTAGTCTACAAGGGTAGACACATAAAGGTAGTAGCAGACATATCTACTAAAACTTGGCAGGCCAGAAAGGAATAGCAAGAAATTTTTAATGTGAGGAATAGGAAAAATATGCAGCCAAGAATCCTTTATCCAGCAAGCCTATCATTCAGAATAGAAGGAGAGATAATGGTTTCCTCAGACAAACAAAAACTGAAGGAATTCATCACCACTAAACCAGTCCTACAAGAGATCCTAATGGGGACTCTGTTAGTGGAATGTTGCAAAGACCACAAAGGACATCACTACAAGCGCAAAACCTACATATAACACAATGGCTGTAAACCCATATTTTTCCAAAATAACACTGAATGTAAATAGACTTTATGCTCCAATTAAAAGATATATGATATCATAATGGATAAAAAAAAAAGACCCATTTATTTGCTGTCTACAAGAGACCTATTTTAGACCTGAGGACAACTTCAGATTGAAAATGAGGGAGTGGAGAACCACCTATCATGCTACTGGAAGTCAAAAGAAAGCTGGATTAGCCAAACTTATATCAGACAAACTAGATTTTAAACTAAAGACTGTAACAAGAGATGAAACAGGGCATTATATCATAATTATGTGGTTTAGTCACCAAGAAGAACTAACAATTATAAATGTGTATGCACCGAATATGCAAGTACCCAAATATAGAAAATAATCACAGGGGTGCCTGGGTAGCTCAGTCGGTTGAACATCTGGCTTTGGCTCAGGTCATGATTTCCTGGTTCATGGGTTTGAGCTCTGCATCAGGCTCTGTGCTGAAAGCTACCTCAGAGCTTGGAGCCTGTCTTCAGATTCTGTGTCTCCCTCTCGTTGTTACCTTCCCCTGATCACACTGTCTCTCTCTCTCTATCTCAAATATGAATAAAACATTAACATTTTTTAATTAAAAAAGGAAATAATAACAAACATAAGCAATCTTATTGGTAAGAATGTGGTAATTGCAGTGGGCTTTAATATTCCACTTACAGCAATGGACAGATGATCTATACAGAAAATCAATAAAGAAACAATGGTCCTGAATGATATACTGGACCAGATGGACTTGACAAATATATTTAGAATTTTTCATCCTAAAGCAGCAGAATACACATTCCTCTCAAGTACACATGGAACATTCACCAAGATGAATCACATACTGAGTCACAAAATAGCCATCAATAAATATAAAAGAATTGAGATCATATCACATTTTCATATTACAATGTTATGAAAATTGAAATCAACCACAGGAAAAAGTCTGGAAAACCTCCAAATGCATGGAGGTTAAAGAACATCCTACCAAAGAATGAATGGGTCAACCAGGTAATTAAAGAAGAATTTAAAAATATATGCAAAAAATTTAAAATGAAAATACAAGAATACAAACTCTTTGGGATGCAGCAAAGGTGGTCCTAAGAGGAAAATACATGGCAATTCAGGCCTACTTCAAGAAAGAAGAAATATCACAAATAGAAAATCTAACAGCATACCTAAAGGAACTAGAAGCAGAAAGAAAAAAAAAAAAAAAAAAAAACAAAAAACAAAAAAAAAAAAAAAAAAAAAAAAAAAAAAAAAAAGGAAATCCAAAGACCACCAGAAGAAGAGAAATAATAAAGATCAGAGCAGAAATAAATAATATAGAATCCCCCCCCCCCAAATCCAGTAGAATGAATCATTGACTCTAAGAGCTGGCTTTTTGAAAAAATAAACAAAAATGATAAACTCCTAGCCACAGTTCTCCAAATGAAAAGAAAGAGAAACCAAATAGATAAAGTCATGAATGAAAATAGATTTATCACAACCAATTCCTCAGAAATAAAAGCAATGATCAGAGAATGCTATGAAAAATTATATGCCAACAAACTTGACAACCTGGAAGAAATGGACAAACTTCTAGAGGCCCACCCATACCAAAACGCAAACAAGAAGAAATAGAACATTTGAAAAGGCCCATCACTAGTGAATAAATTGAATCAGTTATCAAAAATCTCCCAACAAATAAGAGTCCTAGGCCAGATGTCATCCCAAGGGAATTCTACCAGACATTTAAAGCAGAGTTAATGCCTTTCCTTCCCAAGCTGTTCCAAAAAATAGAAATGGAAGGAAAACTTCCAGACTCATTATATGATGCCAGCATTATCTTGACTCTAAAACCAGACAAAGACTCAACAAAAAAGAATTATATATTAATACCTGATTAACATGGATGCAAAAATTCTCAACAAGATACTAGTAAATCAAATTCAACAGCATATAAAAAGAATAATTCACCATGATCAAGTGGGATTCATTCCTGGGCTGCAGAGCTGATTCAATATTCACAAATCAATCAATGTGATACATCACATTAATAAAAGAAAGGATAAGGACCATATGATCCTGTCAATAAATGCAGAAAAATCATTTGACAAAATACTGCATCCTTTCTTAATAAAATCCCTGGAGAAAGTCGGAATAGAAGGAACATACCTAAACATCATAAAAGCCATCTATGAAAAGCCCATAGCTAATATCACCCCCAATGGAGAAAAACTGAGAGCTTTCTCCTTGGGATCAGGATGCAACACGGATATCCACTCTCACCACTGTTGTTTAATACAGTGTTGGAAGTCCTGGCATCAGCAATCAGATGACCAAATGAAATAAAATCATCAAAATTGACAAAAAAAAGGTCAAACTTTCATTTTTTGCAAACGACATGGGACTCTACATGGAAAACCTGACAGACTCCAACAAAAGTCTGCTAGAACTTATATATGAATCCAGCAAAGTTGCCCAGTACAAAATCAATATACAGAAATTGGTAATATTTTTTTATACACCAAAATGAGCCAAAAGAAAGAGAAATAAAGAAATTGGTCTGGTTTACAATTGTACCAAGAACCATAAAATACCTATGAATGAACCTAACCCATGATATAAAATATCTGTATGCTGAAAACTATAGAAAACTTATAAAGGAAATTGAAGAAGACACAAAGAAATGGAAACACATTCCATGCTCATGGATTGCAAGAATAAATATTGTTAAAATGTACATCCTATCCAAAACAATCTACACATTCAATGCAATCTAAATCAAAATTGCACCAGCATTCTTCTCAAAGCTAGAACAAACTATCCTCAAATTGTTATGAAACCACAAAAGGCTCCGAATATCCAAAGTAATATTGAAGAAGAAAACCAAAGTGGGAGGCATCACAATCCCAGCCTTTAGCCTCTACTACTAAGCTGTCATCATCAAGACAGTATGGTACTGGCACAAAAATAGACACAAGGGCCAATGGAATAAAATAGAGAACCCAGAACTGGACCCACAAATGGATGGCTAACTAACCTTTGACAAAGTAGGAAAGAGTATACAGTGGAAGAAGGACAGCCTTTTTAACAGGTGGTGCTGGGAGAACTGGACAGCAACATGCAGAAGAATTAAACTAGACCACTTTCTTACACCATACACAAAAATAAACCAAAATTGATAAAGGACCTGAATGTGAGATAGGAAACCATCAAAACCCTAGAGGAGAGAGCAGGCAACAATCTCTTTGACCTCAGCCACAGCAATCTTACTTGACACATCTCTAAAGGCAAGGAAATTAAAAGCAAAAATTAACCTTTGGGATCTCATCAAGATAAAAAAAAAATCTTCTGCACTGCAAACAAAACAATTAACAAAACTGAAAGGCAAGTGATGGAATGGGCAAAGATAGTTCCAAATGACATAAAGGATTACCATAAAGGAATAGTACCTAAGATCTATAAAAATTAGGTAAATGATTAGTATCCAAAATCTATAAAGAACTTACCAAACTCAACACCCAAAAAAACAAATAATCCTGAAGAAATGGCAGAAGCCATGAATAGACATTTTTCCAAGGAAAATATCCAGATGGCCAGGAGACATATGCAAAGATGCTCAACGACACACATCATCAGGGAAATACAAATCAAAACCACACTTTGATACCACCTCACACAGGTCAGAGTGGCTACAATTAACAACTCAGGAAACAACAGACGCTGGCAAGAATGTGGAGAATAGGGAACCCTCTTGCACTCTTGGTAGGAATGCAAACTGGTGCAGCCGCTCTGGAAAACAGTGTGGAGATTCCTCAAAAAATTAAAAATAGAACTACCCCTGACCAAGCAATAGCACTACTAGGAATTATTTAAAGGATACAGGAGTGCTGATTCATAAGAGCACATGTACATCGAGGTACAAAGCAGCACTTTCAACAATAGCCAAATTATGGAAAGAGCCTAACTGTCCATCAACTGATGAACAGATAAAGAAGATTTGGTTTATATATACAGTGGAATACTACTTGGGAATGAGAAAGAATAAAATCATGCAATTTGCAGCAACGTGGATGGAACTGGATGGTATTATGCTGAGTGAAATAAGTCAGTCAGAGAAAGATAGATATCATATGTCCACACTCATATGTGGATCTTGAGATCCACTTAACAGAAGACCATGGGGGAAGGGAATAGGGGAAAAAAGTTAGAAACAGAGAGGAACAGAGGCAAACCATAAGAGACTCTTAAATACAGATAACGATCTGGGGTTTGATGGGGGTTGTGGGGGAGAGGTGAAAATGGGTGATGGGCATTGTGCAGGGCACTTGGTAGGATGAGCACTGGGTATTGTTTGTAAGCAATGAAGCATGGGAATCTACCCCTGAAACCCAAGAGTGCATTGTACACACTGTATGTTAGCCAATTTAATAATCAATTTTATTTAAAAATAAATAAAATAAAAAGAAATAGAGGATGGTAGATAAAAAAGAATTTGAGATAAAACTAAAACAGTTGGTTGAAAATATTTTTCTTTTGATTGATGGATTGATTGTTTTATTCATTCAGCAAAATCTATTTAGCACCTACTATATGCCAGATACTATACTATAAAATGAGCATTCAATAAAAAATGTGTTTCATAGTGAAGATGATTATGAGTGTGTTTTAAGCACAATAATAGAGGTGTATACAAAATTCCATAAAATACAAAGGAGAGGAAATAATGCTGCTTTGGGAGTCTGGGATTGGAGTTGAACCAGAATGAGAGTCTTTTTATGTGAGGGGAATGGGCAGTGGGGATTCAAAGGAGATATTCCAGGTAAGAGAAACATCCTAGGCAAATGACAGGTGCATGAAAGAGCATGGTGAAATCACAAAGGCATTTTCACAGATTTTTTACTAGAAACTAGCCAACTCTACAAGTTTGAAAAATATAAATTCATGACAAAAAGAAAAAACAACAATTAATGCAACATTTAGTGGATCATAAATTTACAAAAGTGTTTTCTTTAAGAGGCAGTATAGAGTAGTGATATACACACTTACCAGTAGGTTAAAGAGATAGATTCAAGATTGAGAAATTTGCAATGTAAGAAGGTTCTAGAGGTATCTCTGTCATACCTTGCAATAAATGGTTTGCTCAGAATATATTGTCTCAAAGGCATGTCTCAAAGACATGGACCTTGAAGTCAGATAGACTTGGTTTGAATCCTAGATGCAGCCCTTGCCAGCTCTACAGGGTGATTTTTGTGTCTTGGTGTTCCTTATCTGTAAAACTGGGGCATTGCTATTATATACTCCAGTGTATCAGTTAGGCTTTGTTGCCCATAATTTAATGGCTTAAAAATGATTTATTAGCTCATGGTTCTAAGAATTGACAATTTCAATTGTGCTCAGTTAAAGAGTTTTCCTATTGGCCTCATCTAAACTCATGCATATGGCTATATTCAGTTATAGGGTTAGCTAACATCTGCAATGGGCACACGTCTGGTAATCTGTGCTGGCTGTCAGTCATGGTCATGGGGATGAATGTACCATATGTATCTATGGAACCAGTTTGGGTGTATTCAGATGGTGACAGTCCCAATATTCCCAAGAGTATAAAAGATAGGGGAAGTCCCAATGCTTAAGTGTTTTACAAGTACATTTTGTCTCATGCTATTATCCCACTGGCCAATACAAGTCTCATTGTCTCATTGGCTAAACTCAAAATTAGTGTGAGTTGATTGTCCAAGGCCATGGATACAGGGAGAAAACACACACACACACACACACACACACACACACACACACACACACACACACATACTGTGATTATACCGATCTACCACATCCAACCATGATGTTGTTGAATAAATTAAATACTATAATGTACATACTATGTTGATCAAATTTACTTATATAGTAAATATTCAATAAATTGGAATGATGAAGTTAATAATGATTAAGCATGGATCACTGACAATGTGGAATATAATGTGACTAATAGTTGAGGAAAATGTCTAATGGGGAATAGGAGAGCTGGATTCTAGGCTGGCTCTGATATAATGTGATGTGAGGTGGGAATTGAGGATAGAAGAACTAAGGGTAGTTTAACTACAACACTGGAAAAATGAACAGCATTTGTTTGTTAATTGCTGCTCCATATAATTCTTTAAAAAATTTTTTTAATGTTTATTTTTGAGAGGTAGAGAGAGAGAGAGAGAGACAGAAAGAGACAGAGACAGAGAGAGACACACACACAGAATCTGAAACAGTCTCCAGGCTCTGAGCTGTCAGCACAGAACTGATGTGGGTCTCAAACTCAGAAACTGCAAGATCATGACCTGACCTGAAGTCAGACATTTAATCAACCGAGCCACCCAGGTGTCCCATTTTTTTTTTTTTTACCACTAGTCCTATCACATATCACCCTACTATCTTGTTCCTCAATAGCCATCCCTTGCCCAGCTCACCACAACCATCTTTTTTTTTTCTGCCCAGCACTGCCACTATTGCACACATGGCTTACTATAGAACCTCTCACTCTATGTTAGATATCCTGGATACCTTTTCTTTCTGAATCTGTGACTGTATTTATCAGAATGATTATAGATACATGCAACTATATAACCAAGTGAAATGGCTTAAACACTGAGGAATTATATCTTATATAACAACTCTGGAGGAAATAATCCCCAAACTGATTGTTCTGGAGGCTCAATAAATGATGTCATTGCTCAGATATGGCTGCTCTGAGATTCTCTTTGGTCTTCCCCCTTCCTATCCTCCACCTGCTGTTATTGCAAGATTGTAGCTTTCATTTCCAAACATCACACTTAAAAGACATCTAGAGGCAAGAAAGAAGGGGTACTTCCTACTCCCGTTTCTGGCCCCTTACTCCCTTTTGTTTACTTATCAGAGAGGTTACTTCTCTCAGAACCTCTTCCTTTATTTCTCAGTTGACTACCATGTGGCCACATGACTACTTCCAAACCAATCAGAGGCAAAGGAAAATAAGATTATTGTTATCATAGTCAAATTAGATTTCTCATGTTTTTTTTTCCTGAATAGAAAGGCCATATTCTTTGGATATAATGTTGCAGAATATATTGTTAAAGGATAGTTGCTTTTTAAAACTTTAACCATGACTCTCATAAAGATAGAAAATAGATAGATGTCAAATATTTCACTTAACACATGAATTAAAAAAGAAACCAGAAAAGTTACAACCAGTTCCCAAAAGATTCCAAGGACCAAACAAATATATAAGATCATCATGATTGCTGAAGTGAATTTACTTAATCAGTGCAAAACTAGCTTCTTCTACTGTAGGAGAGGGAAGTCAATTGAACCTTCATAGAACAGAAATTATTTGAATATCTATAGAAAGGAGTAAAACCTTGGACTAAGAGTAACTTATTCTGTGGTGTTCTACAAGATGGGCAAACATTTCTAATAAATTTTAACTTGATAAACAACCGATATCTTGCAATACAAGTAGTACATTGTGTTGAATGTCACATGACCACAGCTGAGACAATAGTTCTTGAAATTTGCTTTGATATCCAAGTGCTTTGGATTACAAGCATGTTTCCAGAATGAATTATGCTTGCAAACCAAGGTTTTACTGTATTTGTTTTACCATTAGTTTTCTACAGGTTAACTTCTATCTCTCCAGGGTTGTAAAATAGATCAAAGACAATGAAAGTCACAACATAAAATCAAGTGCTCTGGGAGAGTGAGCGCTAAACAATACATAGCTTTTATTTGAAGACACCTTAGAATCTTTTCATACATTTGAAAGTCTTTCAATTTTTTTCTTGTAATATGAGCAAAATCAAATTTTCTTGGCAAGGAATGAAGGCACATGACTGTTGTTGAAAAGATCGCCAACATTGTCTGCCACAATTACATTGCTGGGGATTAGAGAAATAAACATATTCTAATTTGCAAAGAGACTTTCACACCTCTTTACAAGGATCACTTTGATGGTAAATGGTGAAACAGGCAGTTTTGACTGAGACAGAAAAAGCCTGGTGACTTGTCCCTAGTCTAAGCTTAAGCCTGCAATGGAATGGAATGGCAACTTGGTATCTTCATTCCTGAGTAGTTACTAGAATTGCACACTAGGAATTGCAGCCAGAGACACTTCTGCTATGAAAGACTGGAACATGAATGATTCCCTTTTGGAAGCTGCAGAATTTAATTTTTCTAATGTGCATGACCATTCTTTGCTCCAATTCCACCCCCTTCTATGGTTCTTTCTGCATTTAGTGTAAATGGAATTTCAAAGGAATTATACAAGGGATCACATACTATTCATTTCAGTCTGTTGACAGGCAATTTTTTCTGTACTTCCCTGCTGGGGATTTGATAGTGAGAGGGGGTGGTGTGAAAATGTGATATCTGGTATTCTTACAGCATTTGTCTCCAATCTGGTGTTTGTGGGCTGCTTTATTCCTGTGTCTTATACAGTTTGGGCTACTATATTTTTGTACCTTAATTAGTTTCAAAATTAATAAACCATTTTTTAAAGTTCTAAACCACCCAGTGTGCTTTCCAGCACGTTAGTGGTTCAGCAGGCCCATCCTATCATAGGAAAGAAATCTAGTCAGGCTTTTGCTAACTGCTGCATTTCATACACATAAATTTCACACATATATATCAGCTTTTGACTGTAAATAAATTGCTCCTTGAGAAAGAATTGCTCATACTTTAGAGAGATAACAGTTTTTTCATTTTGTTTTATTGCAACCATATAATATCTGTTGACCATTTCCAAGTCAAAGTCTAGGTCTACCTTTGAAAATGCTGATTTCTCTAGGCTAGTGGTTCTCAAACTTTAGCCTGCATTAAAATTACATGGGGAGGTTGTTGAAACGTAGATGGCTGGGAGTTTATGATTCAACAGGTCAGGATAGGCCTAAGAACTGACATTTCTTTTTAAAAAATTTTTTTATGTTCTTTATTTATTTTTGAGAGACAGAGAGAGACAGTGGGGAACAAGGGAGGGTCAGAGAGAGAGGGAGATACAGCATCTGAAGACAGGCTCCAGGCTCTGCGGAGGACCAGCCCACGCACCCCAGTCGAAAGGTCCCGAGTAGGGGGTTGGTGTCGGCCCAATATCTCTAGAAAAGAAGACGGACAAGACAAACAAGACAGACGAGACAGACGAGACAGACAACGTGGATGGTGGTTGGTAAAAGCCACACTTTACTTAGATAGCCAGGGTATTATATACCATGGGTGATTACATCATTTCTTTAATGGTTACATAGTTCAAGATTTTTGAAGTAAAAACATGCTCTGGAAAAGGTCATTCTTATCAGGACAGTAGTAAATAAAAGGAACAATCAAGTCATTACAAGAGAGGGATTCCCCAATAATGGTCAGGCTCCAAGCAGAAGGCTAGCCGGAGGATGAGCCTGAAGAATTCTATGAGGAGGTTTACATTCCTTAAGGCCCTTCATCAGTTATGCATGGGCAAGATGCTCATCCTTTAATAGGCAAATCTTTTGGCAGAGGTTTGCGGTTTACTCCCAACAGCAGACACAGAGCTAGAAAGCAAAGTAAGGGGAGGGCTAGCGCCACTCACCTAACCAAGTTGATTCAAAGCCTAAAAGTATATGTCTCTTTACAAAGCAATGAGAAAATCACAGACAGGATGAATAGAAGCCACATGTGCGGCCCAGGAGGCCAAATATTGTTTGAGGGTAATTTTTGCCTACTGGGCCCCAACAAGGCTCTGCGCTAGTGGTCAGCACAGAGACCAACAAACTGTGAGATCATGACCTGAGCCGAAGCCAGATGCTCAACCGACTGAGCCACCCAGGCGCCCCAAGAATTGACATTTCTAAGAAGTTCCCAGGTGATGCTGATGCTGCTGGTTTGGGAACTACAGTTTGAGAACCACTGTTTCAGGCCATCTTCCTTCAGGACATTCTCTCCATCCCAGAGGCATCCACAAATCTACATTTGAGAGATATGGGAAGTAATTTTGTTATTTGTATGGAATATTTTCTTGCCCTTCAAAGAAGCCTATTTGACTTTCCATTATCTTCATCCATGAAAGTATTGATGTGAATAATAAAAAATGGCAGACCATTAAAAAATCACTCTAGTACTTCAAGCTGTCTGTTGATATACGACATAGATAGGTTAAAGCGTCTGAACTGAAAATCAGTAGACATATAAACCTGACTGTTCTTAGCATGCACTGGCTGTGTCACTTTGGTCTATCACTGATTGTCTGTAAATTTTATTGAAAGGGGATGAAATTTCTAACCTCAACCCCCGGGGAGAGGGGAGGAGTTCTCACCCAGCCGAGGAAGACGTCGGTCACCCCGAGTAAACGAGAAAGACAGCTCTTGATGCAATCACACGAGGCGTTTATTGTAGGTCCAGCGCGCTGGGGCTCAACTCGTGTCCCACACAGGGGCGGAGAAGAGCCCTGAGCATTGGGCAGTCAGGGTTTTAAAGGGTTCTGGGGAGTGGGTGACCAGGGCTAACGGTTGCAATCTCGAGCCTGCAGGGAGTTTTTTTGGAGTGGTGGACAGCGCGAGGGAACTCTTATGGGGGGCCTCTCAGGTCTTGGGGTAGTGGTCTTTCTGGAGGTGGCGATAGGCTGGACGGGGACAGGGTGGTCACGGTGGTACTCTTGCCTGGTCATGCTGCCTCCTCTCTGGACTGCCTGATTGCGTAGGAGGGAGCCTGGTTAGTTCCCTATCGGTGGTCAGCAAGCAGTTGTTTACAGAAGCGAGAAGTGGCGGTTAA
>PJEM01015202.1:0-31130 GCA_004023845.1 Helogale parvula | reverse complement strand
CTTAGGTTTAGTTAATTTGCTAGACTGGCTCACAGAACTTACTAGGTTACTGGTTTATTGCAAGGATATTGAAGGACACTAATGACCAGTCAGATTAGGAGACCCACAGGGTGGGGTCCAGAAGGGTCCCGAGCACAGGAGCTTCTGTCCCCTTGGACTTTGGGGTGCTTTGTCCTAAATCGCTACACAGCTGTTGGAGAATAATGACCCTAAAAGTGTTTGCCTTCACACCTTGGGTCATGAGCACTGCTTCCTTATGAAACCGTCTCTAAGTGTCCGTGATCCCCACGTAGCCCACAGCCAGCTGTCCGGTAACCTGCTGCAGATTTGGAAACAGCCAGACGCCACAGTTTACTCACTTCCTATTGTCCTTATGGTACAGGGGTGGGGATTTTCTCCACGTAGGGTCGAATTTCTCCCCCTTAATCTAGGATTCTGTGGTCAGGGAGCACGCAGGTCAGATTGTGGAAGGCTGCGGGCCTGTGAGATTCCGGACAGCCCGGGAGGTCCAGGAGTCGTGGGTCTGCCCCGCCCCCCATCTAGATGGAAGTGGTGAAACCATGGACGTCTCACATCTGTGTGAGATAGGGCATCTCTGATAAAACTAGTGAGGCTGTCTTCTGAGACATTAAAGAGATATGAGTGACGGGTTTTTTTTCAACGTGTCAGTCTATGAGACTTCCGCGTAGGCCACACAGATTCGGGTGATAGAAGTGACAGAAGGGAGCGTTTTCATGCCAGTGTCTGAAACGAAATAGTAACGTGAGAGGAGAAATTCTGGACTCGGGGTGCTTCCTGCTGTCAGTTTCAGGTGAGATGCCCTGTCAGCGGGGCCAGCGACAGAGCTCTCTACCAGGGGCCGACTGGCCTGGGTCTGGAAGGTCTCTGGCCCGAGTGGGCAGAGCCAGGCCCAGTGAGGCCCTTCCTGCCTCCCACCCTGGGCACGCTCTCTGCTGCCCCCCATCTGCGGTTGTCTCGAAGTAACAGTGTTGTGATGAAGAGAATAGATAACAGTGCTTGGTCGTGATCGTCTGTGCAGCAAAGGGTGTGAGAAAGTGGACACTTACGCACTGTTGCTGGAACTGAAAATCTGTGTAGCGTTTTATTTTGTCACGTCATGTCATGTCATAGGCTCCACGCCCAACGTGGGGCTTGAACTCATGACCCTGGATGAAGAGTCACATGACCTACCAACTAAGCCAGCCAGGCCACCCCCCCACCCCCGTATCATTTTTTAGAAAACAGTTTGGCATTACATATCAAAAGCAATGGCTTCAGGAATAATGGTAGTGAACAGGGCTTACCAAGCCTGTCCCTCCTCAAAACTAACCAAGAAGACGTTAAAATAAGGATGAAAGAAAGCCTCATTAGCACAAAATAGGAAACGGCTACCCCAAGTTTGGGCTCACTTAAAGGAAGCCTGGAGCCGGCCTTCAGCTTCCTCAGCAGATCAGAGAGTAGTGTTGTGGAAACAAGCGTCAGGTTTCTAGTCCCTGCACATTAATTTCCTTAATGTGGAGGAAGAGGGTCAGTGGCGTGGGCACGCTGACCACAGATCCACGGCTCTCCCAGGCCTCTGCCACACACTGGGAGAGGGGTGCGTGGCCTCATCCGCCTGGTTCTCTGCGACCTGGTCCCCAGAGCAGAGAGTCTGCTTCAGCGTCAGGCCCGAGCCCTCCATCTTCAGGAAGCAGCTGTGCGCCCAAGGACAGAGGGCGGAGGCCATGAGGAAATGGAAGAAAAGATTAAAATATGTATAAAATCCAAATGTGGGGCGCCTGGGTGGCTCAGTCCGTTCAGCGTCTGCTTCTTGATTTCAGCTCAGGTCATGATCTCCTGCTCATGGGTTCAAGCCCCACATTGGGCTCTGCACTGGCAGCAAGGAGCCTGCTTGGGATCCTCTCTCCTCCTCTCTCTCCCTCTCTCTACCCCCCACTCATGCTCCCTTGCGTTCTCTCTCTCTCTCTAAATATAAATAGACTTTAAAAACAATTTTCTCTCTCTCCCTCTCATGCACAAATACACTCTCTCTCTCTCAAAAGAGGTCACAAAAAAAGAAAACAAATATAAAAATTTTTAAAAATCTAAATGCATACCATCACAAAATTTTACTGGGGAACATAAAACATGAATACTTACAGAAATGTTACTCTCTCAATTATATTTAACACATCAACTTAATTATATTTTAATATAATCCTAATGATTCTCCAATGAATTTTGGAGAGGAGGAGGCATACTAAAGTGACTCTTGAGTTCCTCCAGGTGAGGAAACATCAGAAAACAGCCGGAAAGCATCTCAAGAAGAAGCTACAAATTGTGGACCAGTGCCTTCAGAATTCTGGGGGGAAGTGACGTAGCATCCTAGTTAAACAACCGTTGACACAACAGAATATGTATGTCATGAGTCGTGACAAAGTAAAAAATAACGGAACGGACACGAGTGTAAACTTTGATAGTCAGAAACAATCAGTAAGGTCGTTTTCAGTACCACTTACAACCTGTCAGCCTTTTTTTCTTGGACCGAAACTATTGTTTAAATATTTGACGTAAAATTTCAAGTGTTTTGTAATAGTGGATAGTCTATATTGGAGCGTCATTTCGTGTTCTTTCCTAACAAAACTATTTATTTTTATTTTTTAAAAGCTAGCTATTTTGAGTTGATAATTCCAGTCTCTGTCTTTTTAACCTAGAAAAGGAATCTCTTGTTGGCATTTGAAGCTGCTGAAAGTGTCGGCATCAGACCCAGCCTGGTAAGTACCCTGATTTTGTATCCAGGCAATATTTTATTCTACCTGTAGGAGAAAGAACTACACCATCTTTTTCAAGACATTAAAATCCGTCTGCTGAAGATTTGTTACTCATGATCCCTAACATGAAAATATCCAGTTGGTCTGACCACATATGATTTAGAGTGTTTTCAAAGATTTCATTGTGGATAAATGTCATTTCTGGAAGCACAGTGTACTGAATTAGCATTAAAGCCCTCTTGAACTCAGATAAAATCTGATAAAATGTAACCTTAAAAATATCAAGATGTAGTTGAGGCCTAAAAAAAGAAATCACCAGATGTCATAAATTCAAAGAGAAGTGAAAACCAGAACCATGAGGCGTGAGCGAGACTGTGACAACACGCAGGAGCAGGCCTGGGAGTGTTGGTAGAGGGCTCACAGGAAACGCGGACGTAATGGATATCGATGTGACTGAAATGCCGACACAGGAACAAGAAACCAGGCTCTGAGCTCCCATAAACAGGACATCAGTACTGAGACCCTGTACAAAATCGAGGCTCACAAAGTGATGATCTTCTCAGTGGAGGGGAAAATAAAAAACTCTGCCAGTCTAGGGGGAATATAAGGAAGCTTGGTCTCCACCTGAGAATTTTTTTTTTTTTGGTAGCCAGAAAAAGGAAATTCTATAAGAAAAGAAAACTGGGCCAGATGAGGTTTGGAGTCCAAATCTATAATATCTGTACTACAGGGACCCCCTCGCTCATACTGCATGAGGCAGGAGGCTCCTGGCCTAGCTGGTAGTGTAATGGCCACTGGGAATGCGCTCACAATCCGAAATTACAAAACACTCAAGAAAACGAACTAGTTGAGCTAGTCAGTAGACACAGCCAACAAAAGGATCGTCTACCAGAGCTTGGGATAATAAGACAATAAGAAGGAGACTGCGGAAGATTATGTTTCTGCATATTAAAGAGATGAAAGAGGGGGATGCCTGGGTGGCTCAGTCTCCATCGGTTAGATGTCCAACTCTTAAGTTTCAGCTCAAGTCATGATCTCGCAGTTCATGAATCTGAGTCCAGCATCAGGCTCCAAGCTGACAGTGCAGAGACGCTTGGGATTCTCTCTCTCTCAGTGCCCCTCCCCAAAACGCTCGCTCTCTCCTCTCTCTCTCAGTCTCAAAAGAAATAAACTTAAAAATAAAGATATAGAAGAGAATAAAAATAGCAAGGGGACATCTGAGTGGCTCAGTCGGTCCGACTCTTCATTTCAGCTCAGGTCATGATCTCAGGTTCCTGAGATTGAGCCCCACATAGGGCTCTGCACTAAGAATGCGGACCTGGTTAGGATTCTCTCTCTCCCTCTCTCTCTGCTCCTCCCCTACTTGTTTTCTCTCTCAAATAAATTTTTTTTAAAAATCATAAGGAAGAAGCATTGTACTATAAACAAACGATTTGGGAAGATTCAAGTGAAACTTGTAGAAGTGAAAATTAGGAATTAAAAAAAATCCAGTCAGGTTGAAAAACTGATTAGATACAGCAGAAGAGAGAACTACTGGACTGGAAAACAGAACTAAGGAGGTTATCCAGAACATAAAACAGCCATTTTAAAAATGGAAAATATAATAAAGAGGGTTTACTAATTAGTATGTATTCAAATTTAACAAATGGTAAACCCAACTAGTTGGGTTTATACCATAAAGGTGTGAAATTTATTTTTTAATGAGAAGTCCAGAAGAGTTTCAGGATTGGTTCACTACTCAGGGTTACAGTCAAGAACCCCAGAGTGTGTTTTGTCTACACTCTACCATCTTTAATCTGTTGCCTCATTGTCCCCAAGTTTTCTGTGGCTGAACATGGCTGCCAAGCTCCAGACATCACTCCCACCTGTAGGGCAGGAAGGGGAGTGGGATGGATTAGAGCAAGTGCCTCATATCTTCCGCCTTTGACAGGGAAATCAAAAGGCTTCCTAGAGCACTGGCAGTACTCTGTTACGTGGCCACCCTGGTTGTAAGGGGGTTTGAGAAATTAAACAGTGTATGTTCTCCATTCTCTTTTCCTGGAAACCTATAAGGGAGGGAGAGGTTGGGAATGACTATTAAGTATCTGTCACTGACCTTAAGAGAATGGAAGATAAAATCAGACCATTTCCAAGTCCCATGGCCAGTGGGAATTCCAGAAGAGGAAAAAAAAGAGTGGGAGAGAAAATGTTTCAAGAAATGGTGCCTGAAAATTTTCCAGAATGATGAAAGACCACAGAGTCTTAATGAATCTCTAACAAGATGAATAATACAAAATGCCTATCTAGACACATCATAATGGAAGGAACTGCATAAAAAGTAAAGTGAGGACAGGTAATCTATAAATAATTTCTACTAACCAATATAAAAAGACACCTTAGAAAATTATCAAAGGCTAGAAAGGGCAACTCATGCATGGCTAATGAACATTTAAAGAGATGTGCAGTCTCATCAGTGATGGGGAGAATCCAAGGGGAAATAACAGTGAGCCACAGCTCTGTAACCATCAGAGTATGAGGGCGTCGGAAGTGGAAACCGCGAAATACAGCAATCACAGAAATTTCAGTACTATGAACAAGGTTATGCTAATGTGTTTAAATCAAAATGGACAATTTTCTAAAGAATATATATTTCTCCAAGTACTAAATGTAAATATTTCTCCAAAACTTCCTCAAAAGGAAATAGAACTTTAACCATTAAAGAAATTGAATTCATTGTTTAAAAAATGTAGTCAACACACAAAAATCCCAGGAGGCCCCACATTGGACAGAACTTTCTGCAAGAAACAGATGTCCCTATTATATAAATAAAAGGCTGGAGAACTTAGAAAGGAGGGGACATACATGTCTGTCCGAGATGGAGTAACAGGAATCTGATTTATCTTCTGAAACACTAAGCAGCTAATGAGTAACAACCCATAATTAATGTGAGGGATCAAAGAAAAAATGTGAACTTGTTAGAAGATACCATACACAGAATGTTTTTCTCTGTAGTGCTCCTGTTAATATTTGCTTCTTTTTTAATTTAACCTTTTTTCCCTATTTTCTTATCTGACACACTACAGAAGTTAGTGAAAGCTAGGAAGTGAATGAGATCATCTTGTCAAACTAATGGTCAGAGCCAACAGCTGCATTTTTACAGATGTCTGTGAGGAGATACGAGCAGAATAATTAATCTCAGAAGCATTTGGAGATGCTTGCAAGCAATTTAACTAGTTTGTGCCATCACCAAAACAGAAACTTCCTGCGTTATTAAATTTGCTCTTTGGTATCTTGATGTGGATTGAAAAATAATGCTTAATGACACGTGACACTTCTAAAATATAGGCAGTCAGAATCCACAGCAGGAATAGCCCCAGGCCTTTGATAAAGGTCTATTGTAAGATTAGTCAGGGGGGAAAATGCGTTCTTTCTCAGCCACAGTGTAAGAAGTGGAGCCCACCGCCTCACAAGGGTGAGCCAGTCCTCACCGAAGGAATAGACAAGAGAGGATTACGGGAAAGACAGCCAGAATGTGTGTCCTCCAGGGCTGGTATGCTTGTATCCTGGCGAGGGGACTCAGGCTGAGCCACACAGTCTGTGAGGGCGTTGCTCACTGAGTAGGCCACCCGACAGCAGAGGTTAGGAGGGAGGCCATTACAACTCAGGAACTGATGAGGGTGTGGGAACAAGTCTGTGGGCGTAACTGGGCCTGCTCCGCTGTAGAAACTTTATAAAGGATACTCAGGGTTCATTTGAGTTTAATAGCAGGAAAAATTATTTTTTCATGTTTATCATGTGCCAGGCATTTTCCATGTATTGACTCTTTGAACCCTCTCAGAAGTCCTGTGAAGACAGATGTGCTCCTTACAGGAGGGACACTGAGGCAGGTGCTGTTCCATGAAAGATCACATGTTACTGAATAGCAAAGGCAAGAGGCAAAGCCGACAGGCCGCCTCCAGAGCTCACGTCTTAACCTGCTGCATGACCCTCCACCCAGGACAGCCGTGCCCACCTTTTGGGCTCTTAGAGCACCATTTACCCATAGTGCTATGCAGCACACGCTGGGTTATGTTGTAATGTATCTGCTTATAGGACTTCTTTCCATCCCCCCAAGACCATGACCTCCCAAGGTCAAGAAGCCCTATCTTTTCAATTATTTTTATTGTGGTAAAATACATATAACATGATCTAAGTGTTTTGTCACTTGGCCAATACCACATTGTCCTGATTAATACAGGTTTATAGGGGTGCCTGGGTGGCTCAGTCAATTAAGCTTCTGACTTCTGCTCAGATTATGATCTCATGATTCATGAGTTCGAGCCCCACGTCGGGCTCTGTGCTGACTCCTCAGAGCCTGGGTCCTGCCTCAGATTCTGTGTCTGCCTCTCTCTCTGCACTTCTCCCATTTGCAGTCTTGTTTCTCTCTCTCTCTCTTTCTCTCTCAAAAATAAACATTAAAAAATTTTTATTTGTCAAATTGGCTTACATACAAAAAAGTTTTTTAATACAGCTTTATAAATTGTGAAGTCAAGTCTTCCAACTTTATTCTTCTTTTTAGAATTCCTTTGGTTGTCCTAGTTCCTTTGCTTTTAGATTTTAAAATCAGTTTGTCAATATCTACCACCCAAAAAGAGCTTGCCAGAATTGTGATTGGGATTATGTTGTATCTATAGATAGTCTTCTGATCCATGAACATAGAATACCCTCCATTTATTTAGAGCTTCTTGATTTCTTTCATTAACATTTTGTAGTTTTCTGCATATAAATCCTTTTTAAAAACTTAGTGCCACATAAACGGCTTGGTTTTGTTTCCTGTTTAGTTGCCCGTTGCTGGTGTTTCATCGGAAAGCTATCGACTAAGATCTTGCTAACCCTGCATATTCGTTCCAGTGGGGTTTTTGGTAGACTCTTTGGAGTTTCCTGCATAGACCATCGTGTCCTCCGCAAATAAACACAGGTTTAGTCCTGCCTTTCCAATCTGTATGCCTTTTGTTTCTTTTTCTTGCCTTCCTGCCTTAGCTAGAATTTCTGGTACAGTGTCACATGGGCAAGGTGAGAGAAGGCATCCTCGCCTTGTTCTTTTCTCCTGATCTTAGCGGGAAAGTGTTCAGTTTCTCACCGTTTAGTAGGACGTCAGCTTTTGGTTTTTCTGTGTATCTTTTCTTAGGTAAAAGAAATACCCTTCTACTTTTCTAGTTTTGGGGGGTGTTTTTATCGTGAAGAGTTGTTGAACTCTGTGTACAGGCATACCTCATTTGTCCGCTCCATTGGGCTTCACAGATGCTGCATTTTTTTTTACAAATTGGAGGTTTGTGGCAACCCCCCGTCAAGCAAGTCTGTTGGGCACCAGTTTTCCAATAGCATTTGCTCACTTCCTGTCTCTGTGTCACATTTTGGTAATTCTCAAAATATTTCAAGCTTTTTCATTATTATCATATTTCAGATGGTCATCTGTGATCAGTGATTTACACCTTGCTGAAAGTGTAGATGATGGTTAGCATTTTTTAAGCAATAAAACACTGTTTAATTAGGGTCTGTACAGTTGACCCTTGAACAGCACAGAGGTTTGGGACACCAACCCCCCATGTGTCAAAAATCTCTGTATAACTTTTGAAATGTTACCAACATCTGACCGTTGACCAGAAGCCTTACCGATAAAATAAAGTCAATTAACAAATATCTTGAAAATAAAACAACAAATATTTTGCCTGTTTTATGTATTACATACTGTATTCTTAGGGGAGAGGAAAAAGTGTTATTAGGAAAACTATAAGGAAGAGAAAATGCACTTATATACGGTGCTATGTTTATCTCCCAAAATCCACAAATAAGTGGATCCACACAGTTCAAACTTGTGCAAGGGTCAAGCATACAGTGTTTTTTTTAGACATATACTGTCGCACACACAGTAGACTACAGTAGTATAAATATAACATATCTGCCCTGGAAACTCAAAAGTCATTGACTTGCTTATGCTGTGTTTGCTTTATTGTGGTGGTCTCGACCCAAACCCACAAATACCTCCGAGGTTTATGTGTAAATGCTTTTTCTGAATCTGCTGATGTGATCATATGATTTTTCTTATTAACTCTGGCAATAATAACAACGTTGATTTATGGGTGTTTAACCTTCCTTGCGTTCCTGATATGAGCCCCACTTGATCATGATTCAGTTTGCTAATGTTTGTTCAGGATATTTGTGTCTGTGTTCATGTGAAAAATTGATAGCTTGCTTGTTAAAGTCTTTGTCTAGTTTGGTATTAGGGCAATGCTGGCTTCACAGAATGAATGAGAAAGTGTTCCCTCCTCTTCTATTTCCTGGAAGGGAATGCGTAGAATTGGCATTATTTCTTCTTCCTTCTTCTAAGTATTTGGCATAATTAGCCAGTGAGACCATCTGAGCCTGGGGTTTTCTATTTTGAAAGATTTTCAGCTATTGATTCAAATACATTTCAGGCCTCGTCAGATTGCTGTTCAGGCAGCACACTCTCCCTTCTCTCAAAATGTGCTAAATTCTTGCTCCAGATGTGTTCAGATGCAATGTTGACAATGTACCAAAATCTTTTTAATGTTATTATTGTTAGGTTCAGGCATGTGAGATAGGCTGAGTAAAGCTGTGCGTGTTGGTGTGACTCCCGTGTCCTCTCTGAGACCGAAGACCTATCCCCGCTGTCACAGGGAGGGAGGTTTGCCATCTCCCTTGGTTTGTAGGTGTGACTTCCCTTGTCAGAACTCCACCCCTACCTCCTAAATGTCACACTCAATTCTTTTTTATTTTAATTTTTTGGGGGGTTTATTTATTTTGAAAGAGAGAGAACACGAGTGGGGGAGAAACAGAGAGGGAGAGAAGGAGAGAGAGAATCCCAAGCAGGTTCTGCGCTGTCATCGTGAGATCATGACCTGAGCCAAACCAAGAGTCGGACACTTAACAGACTGAACCACCCAGGCGCCCCAAGTCACACTCAATTCTTAATCACTTATTTTCGCTATTGCCATATTAACAACCCCGCCGTTGTGAGAAGCTTAGCTCTCCGTGCACCAGTCTGTGAGCACAGTTGCACCCACAGTATTTATGTAGAAGGAGCCTTTTTTTTTCTTTTTTTTTTTTTAAATGTCTTTTATTTATTCTTGAGAGACAGAGAGAGACAGAGCTATCGGGGAGGGTCAGAGAGAGAGGGAGACACAGAATCCGAAGCTGGCTCCAGGCTTTCAGCTAGCTGTCAGCACAGAGCCCGATGCGGGGCTCGAACCCACAAACCGCGAAATCATGACCTGAGCCGAAGTCGGATGCTTAACTGACTGAGCCACCCAGGCGCCCCTAGAAGGAGCCTTTTAATCCTTGTAGTCTGTGAAAATTTTTGCCTTTTTTCTCAGTAGATCTGTCTGGAATGTTCCACTTGCTGCCTTTTCACTCCTTTCACATGACCAGAGAGAGGCTTCGTATCATAACCAGGAAGTAGAATTGATCAAAGATATTTAGATGTTGTGGAAACAGGAAATAAATGGCTGGTGGCACGCCTCACTTCTGTCACTGCCCAAGAACAGATGTGTGTTCAACCTTGATTTTCCACAGCATCTGTACTCTGGACTTTCCATCAGCGTCCTTGCCCACTGTCCTCTCGTGACCACAAGAGAATCCAAATTCAGTCCCAGAATGAATATTTTAATACCTTTAGTGGCATGCATCTCAGGAACATTTGACTCAGCCCTCCTGCCCGTCACTTTGTGGCCTCCTCTGCTCGCTGACTGCCCACTACGCGAAGGGACAAACAACAATAACGACAAAAACATTAAATGGTCTGACAACCTGATTCTGATAAGACACAGGGCGCGTTCTCAGTTGGTTCAAGGCTTTTGTGGTCATCCCATCCATGGGAACTCATCTCAAGCCGTAATCAACAGTCCCGCCCACAGAGATGCTTGCTGCAAAGTCTGCAACGTAAAGAGCTGAACGCACTCCAGGTCGAGCGTTAGGTGCCGTGCGGGTTGTGGGGCAGCAGTTCCAAGGACTGCGCACACCCCCTCCATGACAGCCAGCCTCGCGGCACAGCAGCCTGTAGATTGCGCGTGGAAGGTGTTAAATAAAAAAGTGCAGAGCACACAATAGTATGTCCACCCGATGGAAGTGTGGGAGAACATAGGTGTACATGCAAATATGATTTGGGAAAGTGGAAATCGTTTTATGATAATGGTATTATGGGTGACTTTCTCTTTGCAAAGCTTTTTTTTTTTTAATTTTTAAAATTTATTTATTTTGAGAGAGAGAGAGGGAGAGAGAAAGTCCCAAGAAGGCTCTGCACTGTCAGTACCGCACGGGGCTCCAACTCACAAAACGGTGAGATCATGACCTGAGCCGAGAGTCAGATGCTTAACCAACTGAGCTACCCAGGCTCCCCTACAAAGCTCTCATGGTATTAAGATGAAAAGGGGCAGGAAGTCCTGTCTAATGTTTGTTTTTTTTAAGGGACAGCATCTCCTGGTTAGGAATAACTTGCCTACACCTTCTGTCCATGCAAGTTGGGGGGTTTCTAGGCAGCACCAGCCCAGACCTGGGTCTGGACCCCTCTGTGGGAAGGCGGTCTGTGGTGTCCCCCCATGACCTTCTCCTTTCTCCCCCAGGAGCTCAGTGAGATGCTGTACACGGACCGGCCCGACTGGCAGAGCGTGATGCAGTACGTCGCCCAGATCTACAAGTACTTTGAGACGTAAAGCCGGGAGGGCCCCAGAGCAGCCGCCCGGTCACTTTGCACAGGCCCCACTCCGCCCACCACCCTCAACGCTCAGTCCAGGGGGGCCCGCACACAAATAAGAAATGGAGCTGGGTTCCAGTGCACACCTGCTTTTAATCCAGACGCATTTGGCGTGTAAGTTGGAAAGCGTTGCTCTCCCACGGTCCTCCCCCAGTGAAGGGTCCGCGCCCAGGCTCACTCCGCGAGAACCCAGGACGACATCTCCAGTCACACGCTGCAGCTGCGACCTCACCCGTGGGCCGCGGGGCCTCGAGACACACAGACAGCACTTCCAAATCGGTCATCTTTTCACTAAAACTCCTCCCCTTTGCCCTTGCCACCGCCCACCCCTCCGAAAAACGAACACCCAGCAAAACACAGAAAGACAAACACTTGCTCTCAAGCAACCCTACCTTCTGGGAGACCTAACGCTTCCGTTCTAGGTGGCAGTTGTAACACCTAGAACTGGATGGCGCATTCTAGATCTCGCTGTCACTTACCAGAGTCTTCGGGTAGAGGAAAGGCCGTGCAAGCATACACAGCAACCCCTGGGTGCTTTGCTGCAGTGGCCCCGTGGGGGTGGCCCGCGGAGAGAAGCGTGCGTCCGTGTGCGGGGACGTGGTCACACTGCGAGGCCCCAGGCTCAGTCGCTGCCCCGTGTGCTGGAAGGGACCCTCGACCCCTGCCCACATGCTGTATTTGCCCCAAGAGTTCACGCCCACACACGTCTGCCCCTGGGGCCAGCCTGACAGGAAGCCCCCTGCATGTGAAGTGGCCTGCGCCCACCTAGGTCTTCGTGTGTTTGCACCAACAGGCTGAAGAGGGGTGTATTTCTTGGGGTACCAGGGGGACAGCAGGCAGTATTTCAGCTGTAGACTCCGCCTTCAGTATCTCCCGGGACCCTTCACCCCTGCATGGCATAAGCGAGCACTGAGCCGTGGGCAGAGGTGACTTCGTTCAGAAGTGAACCGTCTGCTATCCAGCTGTCACCCCTGGTGGCTGCAGAGAGCTCTCCCCAGATGGGGGCAGGCACGCGCAGCTGGGGACCCACCGGCAGCTCCTTGGTGTTTGGCGGGGCGCGTAAATGTGCATCCGTAGCGAGTGAAGGCGTGGCCCACGCCGGCAGTCAGGTGACCTCAGTGCCCACCACCTGCTGGTGCGAGTCCCCCCCCCCCCCAACAAAGGACCGTCCCTGTGTGAATCGCTGGGAGTTAAGGCACTGTGTCATTCTACAGTAATCTCTGCTGAGGGCCGGTCCCTCGTCCTCAGGCTGCCACACCTGCCGCTTACCGTTCTCTGCGCCTCTAGATCCGGGTCTCCCGGGAGCTTGTTCAGGATGCACCCTCATGGCCTGCCCCAACCGTCGAACCAGGGATGCCTTCTACATGTTTCCAGAGTTCCCCTGACAGCCACGGAGAGGAGAGAAGGCCTTTCCTCCCGCTCCTGGGGCGGGGCAGCGCGCGGTCTGCTCTAGAGCAGGTGGGGGAAGATGACCCCGTGAGTGGCTCCTTTGTTTTCAGATGGAAGCCAGAGGCGCAGTCTGGACACATTTACTCCTTCCCGATGAGCACATCCAAATAGAAGTGATCCCCGGCGTCGCTCCCCGCATCTGTCTTTTGTTGACATAACGCGTTTTCATGGTCTCCGAGCCTCTTCCTTGCTCACCCTTGCAGCGGGGAAAGGTTAGTGTCCCAGGTGTCAGCTTGAGCTCTCGGGTGTTGTGTTTAATCCGGGATTACCTGGGGGTTTTGTGTGGGAGAGGCCAGTGAGGTCTAGGGAGTCCTGGAGGGGGTGTTTAGAATTCCTAGTGCCCTGTTGTTTAGCGATGACAGTAAGTGAGTCGGATGGTTCAGCTCTGGGCGAAGCCGTGTCTATACAATGGCGATGTTACCATTTCTTCGCCCCCTACACTGGAACCTGCTCCCTTTAGCTGAAAAAGAAGGAAAGAAATGTCATATGAAAGAAAGGTGAGGTGCCATTTATTTTCATGACTCAGAGGAGCTCCTTGACCACCATTGTCTTTGCCAGTGGGCATGCTTCCAGAAGGGGCACCATGGTGGTTGTTGGGGCAGATCTGGCTGTACAGGAACCTTGGAGAGGGACCAGGCCCTCCAGCATGCGCAGAGCCTCGGACCTGGGGAGCTGCCCTGGCCCCAGCGGTGGGTCACAGGATGGCGATTCCGTGTTTAATTGGAGAATTGGTGAATGTGGGAAACTGGTCGGCTGAGAAAACAAGGTCGGGTCGGCAAGCCCTGCCGTTTCCGGCGTCCTGCCCTGAGGCTTTCAGATGCTGCAGAGCCTTGCGTCTTCCCGTCTGCCTTCAGCCTGTAGTCATTCACAGTTATTTGGCTCTCCTGCAGATCCTTCCCCTCCTTTATTAAGTATATTATTCTTACCTAAAAGACAGCAGCGGAATGCAAGCCCCAGAAGAGCGAGGGAATTCTTTAAAGACCTAAAGCCAAGTCTGCAGCTTTGTTCACTGTGAGACCTTTCGTGGACGTGAACTCTGGTTGCCTCATGGTGGTGCCCGGGCCCCGGCCCCGCGGGGTGAGCATTCTGAGGAAGCGGGCAGACATCTACTTCCCTTCCCGTCCTATTCCTTCTCACTTCAGAAATTAGCCCTGGGTTTTCGTTCTTCATTCTGCCGCTGTGTCGTCGCTTTGGTTGCGAGTTTCCCAAAGCAGTGAGCCATCTGGCAGTGACGAGTCATTCATTCTTCTGCGGTCTTCCCTTCCCCGTGGACATGGTCTGTTTCTCTGAATCTCTCAGGGGAGGGCAGGCACTTCGGCCCGTGGAAGCCCGTGGAAGCCCGTGGAAGGAGAGGACTTGGCCCTTGTACACAAACCCATTCGCCAAATCCATCCGAAGCTCCTCGTGGCCCAAAGCGCGAGTGCCGCTTTGAGGTGAACCGCCGGTGACATGCCGTAAAGAACAGGACATAGCTTTTTTAAAAAGTATTTTTAAATCTCTCCTTTGCCCGATCGCACTGGGTGTGTTACTTCTCTGACCCAGGCGAGGCTGCGGCTAAAGTCCACGGCATCGCCAGCTGATCACTAATTTTAACTACATTAGTTGAATACAGCGGTACATCTGCGGCCTCATTTCTAGAAAGAGCACACCCAGCACTGTCGGGATGTGACGTGCCAACATAGATATATTTAACTATTAACATGGAAGTGTATGATGTACGACTGTGTAATATTTCTAATAAATATATTTTGTTTCTGTCCGATGGTGAATCTTTCCCGGGGACGCTGGTGGTTGGCATTTTGTCAGAATGCCAAGGCCGCATTCAGACTAGTAGCTTTGTGTTCCTATTCCGTGTTGGGCCTTGGCTGCCCCCCTCCCCTGCAACTGAGCTGGAAGTTACCAGAAAGGACTGGGGTCCTGACGGTTCTTCTACCCCCTCCCATTTGCAGCAAGAGAGCAGCGACCACAGTGTCCTGTGAAAGTCACCCCCCCAGGGCCACGTAGCCCTATTCGCCACCCTCACTCAGCACACGGGCCCCGGAGACCACAGGCGGCAACTATGCCAAGGTGGAGCAGGCAGAGCCCATATGAAGTCCAGCAGACCCGGATGCACCGTGCGCGCTGAGGCATCAGGTGACACGTGGCTCTTCGGGCCTCATTGGAGGCCACCATTCCCTGGTGTCTTGGGTGACCAGCCCCACCCAGAGGAGAGGAAAAGGCAGGCTGCCGCCCTCGAGAATCTTCACTTCTCCCTCCCCTCCCAGGGAAGTTTCACCGCCACTGGCCTCGGTGTCCTGAGGGACTCCTCCATCTTGTCAGAACAGCGCCATCTCTGAGGACGGCTTACCAGCACCGAGCTGGGGTGGCAGCCATGGCTCATCCTCCCATGTGGGCTGTCAAGGGACGGGAGGAGATGCCAGGCAATCACGTGGAGCCACTGACTGCAGCCAGTCAGTCTGTACACACACACACACACACACACACACACACACACACACACACACAGGCATCAGACGGATGGCCAGCATCTCAGCACTTGCAAATCGATCCTTCCCGAAGTTTGGGGAGCCTGGACCCTTCCATGAATGAAGCACGTGCCCCAGCGGTCATGTCCTGTGTACGAACAGAGCCCATATGCGTTAAGTCGGGTATCAGGCAGGAGGCCCACGGGGCCTCTGTTGTCACACAGTCGGCGGTCCTGGTTTTCTGGGGCTACAAAGGACCCAGAACCACAGGCCGTGGGCCCTGCTGGTGCACAGTCGGCCCCCTTCTCTGCTCCAGATGCTTCTGTTCCTGTCACACTTGACTCAGCTCCTGAAGACAGAGCCACCCTTGTATCTGCTCAGGATGCCCCAGCCTCCTGCGTAATTGTTGCAGGCTATATGAGTTTTTGTTTGTTTTTTTATTTTTATTTTTTAATTTTTGAGAGAGAGAGAAAGAGAGCAAGCAGGGGAGGGGCAGAGAGAGAGGGAGACAGAGCCCCACACAGGGCCCAAACTCAACAGACCTTGAGATCATGACCTGAGCTGAAGTCGGCTGCATAACCAACGGAGCCACCCAGGTGCCCCGGAATGAATCAGTTTTGATTAATTGGTGGAAACATCCAGCTACCAGGAACTCTTCGTTTCAATTTGAAATTCCTCTTTGAACAGGAGGGGACAGATGCCTCGGCCCCTATCTGGGTTTCTGTGCCACAGCCAGTCTCACGAACGGCCATTTCTAGCATTTTCCAACTTGGTGGTAAAAAATCCCAGAACTGCAAATGGGAGGACCCTGGGGAGAAACTTGAAACCTGAGGGTCAGAAGATTGTCAATTTTCCATCTTTGCTAGCATTAGGTCCACTCTTGTGGATAGAGGGCACACGTTTCCAAACAGAATCTAGGCTCCCCAACTCTTTAAATGAATGCAATCTAACTTAACCCACCTACACTACTAAAACCTCAGTGAGATTTTTCTAGATTGTGAAAAATAAGCCATAAAAAGATCTGGCCTGGACATCTGGAAGAATTGGCCCGAGAGGCCCATCCCCCCCCCCCCCACTTGTCTATCTGGTTACTATTTTTACCACTCCTCACTCCACATCCTTACCCTTGTATCAGAAACACGAAGCAAAACAGAAAATGGAACATGGGAAAGGTTAGCCTCAGCTTTCCTGAATCGCTGCACATGACCTCACCAGCCACGGCCACCTTCTGAGAAGTCTTGTCCTAGAAGACACATCAGGCCAGAGAAGGTACCTTGCCTGAGAGGACCAGTCAAGGGCAGGACCAAGGCAGAGCCTCAGACCTCCTCGGGCCGGGGGGGACCTCTCAGGCTCTCCCAGTTGCCAGGAACAGATGTAGACGTGGGGATGCTCATGGCCAAGGAAGATGAGCCAAGCTCAGTCCCAAAGAGGCGTTTTGAATTCACATTTAACTCCCACTAAGTCGACCACGTATGTGTGGGGGAGGAAATAAGGTTATGGGGCAGCTGGGTGGCTCAACTAGTGATGCACCCAACCTTGGCTCAGGTCACGATCTCACAATTGGTGAGTTTAAGCCAGGCATAGGGCTGTGTGCTGACAGCATGGAGCCTGCTTCAGTCTCTGTCTCCCTCTTTCCCTGCTCCTCCCCCATTTGCTCTCTCTTTCTCTCTCTCTCCAAAATAAACATTTAAAAAGAAAAGGCTTAAAAAAAAAAAAGTATGACTCTTGCCACCTGCCATTCCAGCCAGGGATCATGTGCCCGGAGCGAGTACCAGGCATGGGACAGGTGGCGCTCGCTTCTGCTCTCCTGGTTCCTGCGACTTGCTCACTGTGTGCGTGCCTCAGGACAGAATGCCACTTGAGTGTTTTAAGCTGTGCTTGTTTGTCTGGGGTACACTGTGGCCCCTAACAGCAAGCCAGCTACCTCAGCGGATCTCGTCCCAACCCGAGAGGCAAACCTGATGGGGTTGAGCTCATTCAAGAGAGAATTTGTAGATGTTCAAGTGGGTGTCTTTTTTTTTTTTTTTAAGTTTATGGATTTTGAGAGAGACTGAGTGGGGGAGGGGCAGAGAGCGACACGGAGACAGAATCCCAAGCAGGCTTCAAGCTGTCCGTGCAGAGTCTGGAGTGGGGCTCCATCTCATGAACCCTGCGATCATGACCTGAGCCGATATCAAGAGTCAGTGGCTCAACTGACTGACCCACCCAGGTGCCCCCAAGATGGGATCTTCTTACAGAACTTTTCAAGGGTAACTTTGGGGGGGAAAAAAGATTTCCAACTCCTTTTTTTATTATTAAAATTTTTATTTATTTATTTTATTCATCTCTACACCCAACTTGGGGCTCGATCTAACGACTCCAAGATTGAGTCTCATGCTCTTCTGACTGAGCCAGCCAGGCACCCCGAGACTTCCAACTTCTATGCTGACTTCAGATCCTGACATCTTAACGAGAGGCACCTCTCCAATTCAGGTCTGTCAGGGCCCCGGGAACACTTATTTTGTGCCCCTCACCCTCCAAGGCTGGGGTCAAGGTCCTTTCTCTGGTGCCACCCCCTAACACGCCCCACTGCACTATGGCATCAGTCTCCATTGCTGCTCTAACAAACCACCACACACCTAGTGGCTTCACCCAACACAAATCTGTTACCTTACAGTTCAGGTCAGAGTCCAACATGAGTCCCAGTGGGTTGATGGGGTGCATTCCTTCCTGGAAGCTTTAGGGGAGACTCCATTTCCTTGCCTTTTTCCACTTCTCAAGGTCACCCACATGCCTTAGCTTGTGGCCCCTTTCCTTCATCTTCAAAGCCAGCAACATCGCCCCTCTCTGACCATTCCTCTGCCCCCAGGGCCCCCCTCTGGTACTCTGCAGCTGGGAAGAGCGCTCAGACGCAAGGACCAATCTGGGTGATCAGGCTGTTCTCCCCATCCTTGGTTCCCAGCACTGGGTGCCCACCTGCACAGCGCTTTCTGGAGTGCCAGGGAATGAGCGCACGGGCTCCAGGGACTGACGTTCGAACATCTTGGGAGTCCATTTCTCTACACACCTGAGTCCTCTTTTGTGTCTCCCCATTACCAACCAGTGAAATCTGTCTATATTTCCTAGATCTAATTGCCAAGCTGATGAATCAGATTGGCATACCATTGGGCCTCCTCATCCTGCCTTTTGGGCACTGGTTTTCATACCAGATCCCTCTACGGGTCACTAACCGGCCAGTAGTTAGCTGCCCTAGTGGCAGGTGCCTGTCCTTGACTAATCGGGGTCAGATGTCATTGGGACCCAGTGTCCTACGGTACCTGCTTAAGAATGAGCCAGGCCTTGGGGCACCTGGGTGGCTCAGTCGGTTAGGCATCCGACTTCAGCTCAGGTCATGATCTCACAGTCCATGGGTTCGAGCCCTGCATCAGGCTCTGTGCTGACAGCTCAGAGCCTGGAGCCTGCTTCGGATTCTGTCTCTCCTTCTCTCTCTGCTCCTCCCCTACTCACTCTCTGTCTCTCTCTCTCAATATAAAGACATAAAAAAATTTATTAAAAAAAAATAAGACTGAGCTAAGCCTCTTGCTCACTAGAGAAGTCTCCCTGCAGACACAAAGGTGAGTGGGACGCTGTGTGCCGACATGTCCCGTGGGGTGCGAATCAGGCCTCTCCTATGCAATCCCAGATTCACAGGCGATAGAGCCTTGGGCGACCGTAGCTGGGAGCCCAGCACCAAGGAGGTGCTGATTCGGAGGGCTCTGGCACCACTGAATGAGGTAAATACAGGGCCATCTTGCCGAAGAGGAAACTGAGGCACAGAAGGTTAAATAATTTGCCTGAGACAACTCAGCTTGGAGAAGGCAAAGCAGGAGTTTGAACCCAAGCAGTCTGGCACCAAAGCCTACACCTGCAGCCCTCTACCATGTGCCACCTGTCGTGGGGAAGGAGGAGCATTGGGGGGGGGGTGTCCACAGGTCTTCAAAGTGATGCTGTTTAGTGCACCTGCTGTGATGTATTACTTGAAAGGCAACTAAATCTTTCCTGCCCCGTGAAGTTTAGAAATTAGTCCCTGCATCAAGACCTCAGATGCATCTCAGCCAAGAGGCAGTTTGTGCGCATATTTTTTTGATGTCACACTGAACAGAGACCACAACATGTATGTCCAGAACATCGGCATTCAAGGACAGGTCAGAAGGCTTTCCCAGAACCCACCTCCAACCCTCTCAGGCTCGTGTATCTCATGCCCCTGCCCAACCAGCTGCTGGCAAAGGGAGTGGAGCGATCCTCTTCGGCGTCCTAGGCATGGAGGAGGTCACCGTCCCTGACTGGGGCACCCCACACCAGAACAAAAACGGGAGCTCCGCTAGCCTAGAATATCGGGGGTCACCGAGTGGGTACAACAACATGCCAAAGTCATTGCACGGATTTAGCTCAAGGAGGCATTCCTGGTAGGGACAGCGATACCTTCCAGCATCTCCAGATCCTCAAGGGGTGCGTCCTCAGGGCTCCCTCGGAGCAGCCCCCCCCGGAAGCAGGTGGGTGTGAGTGACGGCGAGTCCACTGGGCACGGGTCGCACCTGCACCTGTTTTCCTCACAACCACCCAGGACGTGGGGGTCACTTGCAGAGGCGCCAGTGGGAGGGGGGTGCCAGCAGGGCAGGAACGTTGATCCCAGATCTGCGTGGGGCCCTCCAGGGCTCTCAGCCCCTGCACCCCGCCCCCCAGGGGGGCCTGCTGGCCGGGCCAAACCAAACACCACAAACGGTGGAAGCAAGATGCCTTGTAAGTGTGTTCAGGGACCAGGCATGAAATGGCTTCTCCTGACAAGGGGTCCCCTAGCTGCGTGACGGCTGGCAGGGCCTGTCCTGGGCTGCCTCGTCCGCCCCCACCCGCTTCAGATTTGCAGGATCTCCATTTCCAGAATGGCCTTCCCCAGAGGCCGGTGCTGACAGGGGTATGCCCTTATTTGGGGATTACTTTGCTCTTTTCCACAGGAATTGGAAAGAAGGCAGCACTTGGGGATGTGGGTGGGCTCTGGCGGGCATCCAGGGTCTGTCTGTCCCGGAGCTCCTGCACGGAATTCTTTCTGCCCGAGCCTTGGTGACGGACTGCTTGTCCCCAAGTCCAGGAGAGGATGAGGGAGGTCTGTGTGTGAGGATGTGCAATGAGCGACCGCCACCGCCTCGGTGCCCTCCACTCCAGGGCAGGGGTGCTCCCGCACCCCCATGACTCAGGCCAAGGGGCGGTCCTCAGCCCCGGTGCCCCTCCGTCATCACCGCATCCTCCACGCCGTCCGCCATCCCTCCCTGAGGCACGCGGGCCCCGGACCCAGGCCGCCTCCCTCCTGGCTCTCCTCCTCCTTAGGCTGCTCTATGGGCTGCCTTTCTTTAAAATTTCAGGGGCGCCCAGGTGGCTCAGTCAGTTGAGCGTCCGGCTTCAGCTCAGGTCATGATCTCACGGTTCATCACTGGTCTGTTGCTGTGTCTGTCACCACACTTTTCAGCAGGAAATGGGGACCTGGGAGCCCAGTGGCAGGCACCCTGGAGGCACTGAGAGTTGGGAGGTCCACCACCAGGGAGGCAGGGCGATGTTGAGGGTGGAACGGAAAAGCCTTCGTGGGGTGGGGGTGGGAGCCAGGAGGCGGCTCTTGGCAGCTAGTTCTTTTTTTTTTTTTTTTAACTTTTTTTAATGTTTATTTTTTGAGAGAGAGAGAGAGACACAGAGTGTGAGTGGGAGAAGGGCAGAGAGAGAGCTGGAGACACAGAATCCGAAGCAGGCTCCAGACTCCCAGCTGTCAGCACAGAGCCCAACGTGGGGCTCGAACCCACGAATTGTGAGATCATAACCTGAGCCAAAGTCAGACGTTCAACCAACTGAGCCTCCCGGGCGCCCCTGTCGACAGCTAGTGAACACATGGGAAGGGAAAGACCATAAACTCCGTCCTTCGTGAAGGGATTGGGTGAACTTGTTTAGACAGATTGGATGTTTACAGGCCCAGGAGATTTTCAATTAGTCGGGGCTTGAAATCCTTTAAGCCAGGGTTTCAGACCTCTCCCCAGAGACGCAGGCGCACAAACGTCACCTCTCAGAACACAGCAGCTGTGTACCACAGACCTTGTCCAGGCCTTTTATTTTGAAGGCTTAAAATTTTTATTTGAAGTCTTAAAAAAGGTTTAGAATCCTACATTCTCTTCATATCAGTGATAGTTTAATATAAAAATGGGGACTTTCCCCGTCAAGATCCTTGAGGACTGCCAGGAAGGCTCATCATCTCTTCGTAGAGCTACTTCCTGTGGCCCGGGGAACCCACGGACGTGCCTGACCCCTCAGAGGATGGGAGCCCAGCTGCGGGAGCACCAGGCCAACAGGGTGAATCACAAATTGCGTAAAGACAGGCTTGTGGGAGCTGTAAATCAGCTACTACGGCTGTAACTAGTCTCCTTAGAGCCCCTTTCAATAGGTTTCTGGAAGCTTCTCTCTCTGGAGTGGTTAGTACCTCGCAACGTGGGAAGGCAGCGCGGGACTCCGACCCCTCCCAGGGCGAGTCAGCAGGAACCCACGGCGCTCTCGCCGGCCACGGGCTGAGGAGGGTTCTCGCCCTTTTCGTCCAGACAGTGGAAACTTGTTTCCCAGCACCGGGCAGACAAGTAGAGGCAGGGGGTTCGGGCAAATCTGCATCAGACCTGGCACCGAGCACCTTCTACGTCCTGTTGACAAGTAAAATTTTTTTAATGTTTATTTTTGAGAGAGAGAGAAAGAGAGAACAAGTGGGGGACGAGTGGAGAGAGAGAGAGAGACACAGAATCCAAAGGGGGCTCCAGGCTCCAGGCTCCGAGCTGTCAGCACAGAGCCCAAGGCGGGGCTTGAACTCACAAACCGGAAGATCATGACCTGAGCCGGGGTCGGACGCTTAACCGACTGAACCACCCAGGGGGCCCCCATCCCCACCGCCTTTTACCCCGAAAAGTGGCACGCTGTGTACGTGGTTCTGTGGCTCGCTTCTTCTTTTCCCTTAGCATCGTACCTGGAGATATTTCTCTGTCGATACATAGGGAGAATTCTCGCTCTGCATCTGCTACCTGGTACTCTGCCTTACTGGGGCAACAGAAATTATTTATCTAGTCCCCAAAGGGGTGGCCTTGTGAACTATATAGAAGCCAAGGTGCCAACTCTCCCAGGCACACGGGGACACAGGCCCCCACAGATGCTGAGCATCAGGCTTGTCCCCAGACCCAGGGCTCGATCCCATGAACCTCGAGATCATGACCTGAACTGAAACCAAGAGTCGGATGCTTAACCCACTGAGCCACCCGGGCACCCCAGGTTGTCTCCAGTCTTTTGCAATTAATTACAACAACACTGTAATTATTAATATGCACATGTTCACGATTCAAAAATCGGTTCATCTGCGTAAGTTTCAAATGTGTAATTGCTGGGTCGAAAGAGACGTGCATTTGTGCATCGGATAGAGACCGCCAAACTGCCTCTGTAGGAACTGAGTGGGCTTCTCTCATCAGCAAGGAGGAAGGAGGTGTCTCTGTAACACAGTTTGGCCCACAGAGCGTGTTATGAGACCTTTGGATTTTTGCCCATCTGATAGATGAGAAGTGATATCAGAATTTCGTTTTAATTTGCATTTTATTATGAATGAGGCTGACTGTGCTGTAAAATCCTATTTGTGTTTCTTTTCCTGTGAATTGCCTTCTCATATATCCTTCACCACAATTTTTTTTACTGGGTGTTTAAAAATCTTACCTTGGGGCATTTTTGTAACTTAAAGAGATGAGGTCTGTGATTTGAGATGCAAATAGTTTTGCCAGCTGGCCGTTTGTCTTTGCTTTTGGTGTGTTGTCGTTGCCATGCAGGGCTGTAAAATTTTCCATCGTTATTTGCTTTTGTGTGTTTGGTTTTAAGTCAAAGCTTGAAAGTTCTTCCCTGGCCCAAGGTTATAAAGGAGTGCTCTAGGTTTTCCTCTGGAATTTTCATTGTGATATTTTAAACTTTGGGTGCATTTGGGATATATCATGGTATTCATGTTGGCCATGAAATCATCTATGTTTAGTAAGTGTATTTACTGTTTGTTTTTTTTTTGTTTTTTTTTGAGAGAGAGCACAAGCTGGGGGGAGGAGCGGAGGGAAACAGAGAGAGAGAGAGAGGGAGAGAATCTTAAGCAGTCTCCATGCCCAGCACAGAGCCTGACATGGGGCTTGATCTCCCAACCTGTGAGATCATGACCTGAGCCAAAATCAAAAATCAGATGCTTACCTGACGGAGACACCCAGGCGCCCATATCTACTTTTTTGATCATAATACAAGCTCATAGTTAGAAAGCCATAGTATTTATTTATTATTTATTTGAGCTTCCCCTGGACATGGTTAGCTAGTTTCTAGTCATCTCAAAGTTGTTTTTCAGATTTACCTTCGTATTTATCAACAGTCATGTACACAGCTCCGGGTTCCCCTTATCAGGTTTCAGCAAGCTCCATTTCATGTTAGGTGAGAACTTAAATCCTGTGCCCCCACCACCACGTCCCTGTTAGTGTCCATGTGACCGTTCACTGGGCAGCTGGTCCTGGCATTTGACCATGTTCTATTTCTGTCTTTAAAGACGTTTTAACTTTTCATTTTTCAATAAATGACCCGAGTTAGTCATTGTAACCTCCTTTGTAAAAGTATAAAAACCAGCCACAGCTGCAGGTGCCATGCGGTTGAGGAGAAGCTAACACGATTTTATCGGCTGCGATGGCTGGCTGCCCCCAAATAAGCAACAGCCCAGTGTTTGTTTTCTTTACCTCAGTGCTTTTCAGCCTTGCATTTCTGAGCAACCCTAGATTCATCTGCAAATGTTCCCCATGACTCCTCTGTGCCAGGAAGAATGCCAGGTGCTGGGGACACAATAGTGAATAAGGCAGACTCAGCGGGTCCTTTTGGAGTCACATTTTGGTAGGGGAGGCAGATGAGAAACAGGAACGTACAAGATGACTGGTATTGATAAGCACCAGGAAGAAAAGCAGAGCAAAGGGAGAAAATCTAGGGTGCCACTTGGGGCAGATGCTCATCTAGGAAGGATGGTCACAGAAAGCCTCTTTGAGTAGGTGACAAGACAGATACCTGAAAGATAGGAGAGGGAGCCATATGAAAATGGCCGGAAAAGCTTGATGGATTGGAGGAACAGCATGTGTAAAGGTCCTGTGGCAGGAACATGTGCACTGTGTTGGGGTGGAGCAGGGCAGAGCTGTGTGTGTGTGTGCGCGCATGTGTGTGTTGGGGACACAGCAGGAAGGCCAGTGTGAGCAGTAAAACGTGTGAGCTGGCTGGCTGGAAGAAGTAGGTAGGTAAGAACCTCCTAGGCCTTGTCAGTAATAATTAGAGGGTTCTGAACATGGTCTAATTATGTTCTTAAACATGCTCTTTGGAAGTCAGAGAAGTGATTGTAGAGAAACAAAAACATAAAATTAAAATTAAAATAAGTTAAAATAATAAAATAAACCTGGGGAGGAGGTCCTGGGAACAGTTCAGGTGAGCGGGGAGGGAGCTTAGACGGGATGCTGGCGGAAGCAGGCAGATTCAAGGCTGGCTTCCAGCGGAACAGACCTACTGGATTGGAATCAGGGAGTGAGAGAGGGATCAAGGGCGCCTGGGTGGCTCAGCGGGTTAAGCTTCCAAAGTCAGCTCAGGTCATGATCTTGCGGTAGGTGGGTTTGAGCCCCGCGTTGGGCTCTGTGCTGAAAACTCGGAGCATGGAGCCTGCTTCCGATTCTCTGTCTCCCTCTCTCTCACTGCCCCTCCCCTGCCTGCTACTCTTTCTCTCTCTCAAAAATAAATACACATTAAAAAAAAAAGGTAGGAAATCCTGACATCCATGTTCCAACATGGATGAACCTTGAGGTGCAAAGTGAAATAAGCCAGACACAAGAGGAGAGCTACTGTCTGATTCCACTTTCTTTGAGACGCCTGGAGTCATCAGATTCCCAGAGAAAGTAGAGGGGTGGTGGTGAGGGCCGCGGGAGAGGTGGGCGGGAATTCAGGTTTAATGGGGACAGTATCAGTTTGGAATGATAAGAAAGTTCCGGAGATGGCAGCAGGGATGATTGCGCAACAGTGAATGTACTTAATGCCACTGAACCGTATGCTTAGAAGTGGCTAAAATCCTTCATTTAAAAAGTCAACCTGGGGAAACTAAGGCTACTCCATGGCCTCGTGGCCACACGCTAGATCAGAATCTGTGTCCTGACCGCAGGGCTCTGCGACGGACTCTGGCCCAGAAGGAGGAACAGGGTGGGTGGGGATTTGCAGAGATGAGCGCCCCCTCCCTTCCAGGGCACCCCTGGATGGGGTGGAGGGTGGGGGCGCTCACGGGCGCCTCTCAGGAAGGACTGCCGCTTGCTGCTGCTTGCTTACTGTTCGCCGCTCGGATCTCACACAGACATCGGAGTTCCCAAGGCCGGTGATTTATGTCGGGCGGAGCGGGGCCGGGGGCAGTTAGCTCAGCTCCGGGCTCAGCACAGCCAGAAAGCTCCAAACAGCACGCCCCAGCACCATGGTGATTTTCCTGACCTCAATCGCAAGTGCCAGATCTCAAAACTATCATTAAAATGTCCAGATTTCATTTAGAGAAAACAGTGTCTGCCGAGCTCCATAACATTCACCTGAGTATTCAGCACTCAGTGCCTCTGGGGAGCCTGACAAAGGCAGTCGAGAACATTCTGATTACGAAGTATGGAGGACAGGCCCTGCCAGATATCAGAACGTGCCGCCAAGATGCAGTGCTTTTCACAGGGTAGTACCAGCAAGGGAGGAGAGGAAACAACAGATTCGTAAATCAGAAGAGTCCAGAAAGGCGTATGTGCTTGCGTGGGGGACATAGGATCTGAGCAAGAAGGTGTTTCCACCCAGACGGAGAAGACAGAAGATGACCCGTCACCACAGTGGGGTGGGTGCCCCGTGGCTGGTGGAGGGGGGAGAAAAGACAAAGCAAATTAGATTCTTACTTTCTGAGTAAGACACAAAACCCAGAAGCCGTAAATGGAGACACAGACTGACACGCTTAACCACATACGACAGAAGACACAGTTGCCAAAATTAAGAGTAAAAAGGGACTAAAAAAAAGTATTTGCAATACACAGCAGCCAACACGTAATAGTCACAGCATAATGACTGATACAAAGAGCCCCCCAAAATGGGTAAGACAATGCAACCAAAAAAAATGACTTGCAGGCAATTCTTAGGGAAAAAAAGTGCAAAGTATTAGCAATAATGGAGATTGACTTCACTAGAAAGGGAAGAACTGTAAAATAAGGCTGTGATGAGATTTCTACTTATCAGACTGGAAGAAATAAAAAATATTGGCAATGTTCCATGTGGGCAAAATTAGGCAGAACTGGATATTCTCATGCACTGCTGGCAAAGGATAAATGAGTAGTATCTTCCTGGAAGGTGATGTGACAATGTCAATACATTAAATGTTAATACAACAATGTTAATTATATAAACCTTTAAAAGTTTTTTAATGTTTATTTTTGAGAGAGAGAGAGACAGAGAGAGAGAGACAGAGCATGAAGAGGAGAGGGGCAGACACAGAATCTGAAGCAGGCTCCAGGTTCTGAGCTGTCAGCACAGAGCTTGATGCAGGGCTCAAACTCACAAACTGCAAGATCATGACCTGGCTTGAAGTCAGACATTTAACCAACTGAGCCACCCAGGGGGTCCCTTTAAAAACCTTTTTATAGAGAGTTCCCAGTTCTAGAAATCTACCCCACAGAAGTACTCAGGGAGTTTCAGGAAGAGCTACAGGCAAACGTAACCACAGGAGCACCTGGGTGGCTCAGTTGGTTAAAAGTCTGACTCTTGATTTCCGATCAGCTTTTGGTCTCAGGGTTAGTGAGTTCAAGCCCCATGTTGGGCTCTCTGCTGGGCCTGAAGCCTCCTTATTTAAAAGAAAAAAAAAAGGGGGCACCTGGGTGGCTCAGTCAGTTGAGCGCTCAACTCTTGATCTCAGCTCAGGTCTTGCTCTCAGGGTCGTGAGATGGAGCTCTGTGCTGACAGCTTAGAGCCTGCTTAGGATACTCTCTCTCAAAATAAATAAACATTTTTTAAAAAGAGCAACAGCAAAAATTATGCAAATTTGGAATTTCCACAAACAGAAGAGGGGTAAAAAATAGTGTGTGTCCAATAGTATGGACTAGTAGGCATCTACCAGAAAGATGGGTTCTCAGAAAGAGAAAATAGGCTTCTTGAGAAGGGTAGGTCTACTTAGGCTTTTCTAAATCTGTGTGTGTGTGTAAGTGTCTCTGCTCCGTTTCACTAATCCCAGATTGCATATTCTTTTCGTGTAGCAACAGGATACATCATCACTGGTATCTCTGATTCTATAATACATGGCATTATGTTTGTATAAGCACAGAAAAATATCTGGAACAATACTCAAAACTGAACCATGGGAGGGTAGAATTAGGGAGGTTGGGAGAGGCATGTTTACTATCTTAAACATTTGTAAATTTACATTTGTACTGTGAGCGCATATCGTTTTGGCAATAGACAAAAAAACATTAACAACAGATGCACCAGACTTGGCCATGATCCATGGCCAGCACCACCAGATCTTATCCTGAGCCTCTAGAAGGCTAGGTTTACTTTCCCACCCCTGGACAACATGTATTTATTTGTTCAAAGTTTGTTTATTTATTCGGAGAAAGAAAGAGAGAGCTTGAGCAAGAGAAGAGAGAGAGAATCTCAAGCTGGCTCTACACTGTCAGCTCAAAGCCCACTGTGGGACTCAATCTGATGAACTGTGAGATCATGACCTGAGCCAAAATTGAGAGTTGAATGCCCAAATGACTGAGCCATCCAGGCGTCCCTGGACAACCTTTATTCTTAAGGGGTGACAATTCTCCTTTGATTATTTTTTCATCTTCCCCAGAATCCACGCCATCACCCCAGATGCCAAGAAGAACCAAGTGGGAGCTGAGCGGAGGCTGGAGCCGGTGCCGGCCCCCACTGCGTTCCGTTGTATTTCCTGTGTCAATGCAGCAGTTAGGACTTCTGTGCTGGGGGCGCCTGGGTGGCTCTGTCGGTTAAGCATTTGACTTCAACTCAGGTCATGCTCTCACGGTTTGTGGGTTCAAGCCCTGTATCAGGCTCTATGCTGACAGCTCTGTGGACTGTGTCCAAAGCAGGAAGGGAAGGAGGAGGTCCAAACCTCACCCCGAAAATGCCCTTGAATCCTATAGGCTAGAATTTGTCATGTGACCATTCCTTAGCCCAATCACTGGAGGGGGGGAAGGGATTGTCTGATTGGCTTAGACCAGTCGTGGTTCGTGCTCTGCGGTGCGATTGCTATGGCCCCCGCTGGGCAAGGCTGCTGAAGGTGGGGCGGTTAGCGTTGGGGAGCTAAAGAGCAAAGCTGCCACAAGATTTTTGGTAGTGACCCTACTGAGCATGTGGCTTGAGGTAATGTTCCACCCCTCCCCTGGGAGCAGGGAAGTAACTAACGGCCACTAATGGAGAATGACCAGCTTAAACGTGCGGTGAAGAGCCGATTAATGGATTCTAGAACTTTCTGAGGACTCCCTCAGCCCCCTTACCTGACACGTTTTGAAACCACACTGGTGAAAACTGGCACGTTCCACCTGAGGCCTCTGAAATCAGCTAGAGAAACAAGTGCTGCCTTTCAGACGAAGGAGTTGCAGACGTCCCCAGGGCCAGGACGCGGTGAGGTAGGCTGGCAGCTTCAGCGTTTGGTGGAAAACAGACCACGCTTCCCAGAAAAGAGGCTGAGGAGGCAGGAGGCTCACAGGTGACAGGAGAGAGACGCGGTCGCCTCCCCGGGGCCAGGATGGTGGCCGTTACCCTCGTTGCTTTTCCTGCATCCACTGGACCCCGAGCAGATTGAGCAGAAGTCTTGGAGTCACGTGGGCGGGAAAGCACACAGGCGGGAAGCTGGGTGTCCAGGTTCAATTCCATGTTATCTCACCCAAGCACTTTACCCCTGGAATCTAGGGCTGCAACGGCCGGTCCTTCCTAAGAACCTGAGCCGGAGGTCACCCTTGGGGCAACTCCTCATCCTATTCAGGAAGCCTTTCCCGGCACCCTTTCTGTGTAACGTGAGATCTGAGATCCTTAAAGTCCACTGATACCGGAAAGGAACCACACGTCTGAGAAAGACTTCAGTGTCCTTTCCCTTGCCAAGGACCTACAAGGAGATCCGTGTGGGGCAGGTGTGGGCATTGCCAGGAGGGCAGCTTGGAATGCGAACAGACCTGCTTTTAAGGGACAGCCCTGCCACTTCCCAGCTGTGCGTGGTGGCTCTGGGACAGTGGTCCAGTCACTCGGCCTCAGCCGCTTCACCTCTCTGCACAGCTTCAACTTACAAGCAACGGGACCTGTTTCTGTGTGTGTGTGTGTGTGTGTGTGTGTGTGTCTACTTCGGAAAACATCTGTTCAAACTCTTTGCCCATTTAAAAACTTGGACAATTTGTCTTTCTGTCATTGAGTCATAAACATCCCTTACATATTCGAGATACCAAACTCTTATCCGATATGTGATTTGCAAGTATTTTCTCCGATTTTGTGGACCGTTTCTTCACTGTCTTCATAGCGCCCTTTGACGTCCAAAAGTTTTACATTCTCATGATGAAGTCCCCTTTATCGAGTTTTTATTTGGTTACTTGAGCCTTTGGTGTCATATCTAAGGAATTGTTGCCGAATCCAAGGCCACAAGATTTACATCTGTGTTTTCTTCCAAGAATTTGATAGTTTTCGCTCTTTCGTTTAGCTTTTTGATCCATTTTGAGTTAATTTTTGTGTGTGGTATGAAGTAGGGGTCCAACTTCTTTTCTGTTTATTTATTTTTTTTTATTGTTTTATGCATGAGTCTGTCCAATTTTCTTAGCACCATTTGTTGAAAAGTCTATTCTTTTCCCCGCTGAATTGTCATGGGACCTTCACTGAATATCAACTGACCGTTAATGTGACAGTTTATTTCTGGACCCTCAGTCCTACTCCAGCTATCTGTATGGCTGCCTTTATGCCGGTACCACATCGTCTTGATTACTGTGGGTCTGCAGTAAATTTTGAAACCAGAAAGTGTCAGTTCTCCAACTTTGCCTTTTTAAAAGAATATTGTTTTGGCCGTGCTGGGTCCCTTGCATTTCCATATAAATTTTAGGATTAGCTTGTCACTTTTTGCAGAGAAGTCAGCAAGGATTTTGAAAGAGATTATTCCAAACGTATAGATCAAGTTGAATAGTATTGCCATCTTAACAAGATTTTAAGTCTCCCAATCCATGAACATTGAATGTCTTCCCATTTATTTAGGTGTCCTTTACTTTCTTTCAGTGATGTTTTGTAATTTTCATTGTATAAATCTTGTACTTCTTTACATTTATTTCTAAGAATTTTATACTTTTTGATGCTGTTGTAAGTGGAATGTGTTCTTAATTGCATTTTTGGATTGTCCGTTGCTATTGAATAAGAATACAGTTGATTTTATATTTTGTACAAGATATTAATCTTGTATACTACACTGTTGCTGAACTCATTTATTCATTCGAATTGGTTTTTGTTTGGTTGGTTTTGGTTTTGTTTTGTTTTGTTGTGGATCTCTTAGAATTTTCTGTATTCAAGATAATGGCATTTGTGAATTGAGTTAGTTTTACTTCTTCCTTTCCAATCTGAGTGCCTCTGATTCCCATTTATTTATTTATTTAAGTAGGCTCTATACCCAGGGCACCTGGGTGGCTCAGTCGGTTAAGCATCCTACTT
>PJEM01015201.1:0-31143 GCA_004023845.1 Helogale parvula | reverse complement strand
ACTTATTTCGCTTAGCATGACACCCTCGAGGTCCATCCACTTTCCTACAAATGGCCATATATCATTCTTTCTCATTGCCATATAGTACTCCATTGTATATATATACCACATCTTCTTGATCCATTCATCAGTTGATGGACATTTAGGCTCTTTCCATGTTTTGGCTATTGTTGACATTGCTGCTATGAACATTGGGGTATATGTGCTCCTATGCCTCAGCACTTCTTTATCCCTTGGGTAAATCCCTAGCAGTGCTATTGCTGGGTCATAGGGGAGTTCTATGGATAGTTTTTTGAGGAACCTCCACACTGTTTTCCATAGCGGCTGCACCAGTTTACATTCCCACCAACAGTGTAGGAGGGTGCCCGTCTCTGCACACAGAGACGGGTGTGTAAAACATTTTTAATGTTATATTTATTTTTGATACAGAGAGAGACAGAGCATGAGAGGGGGAGGGGCAGAGAGAGAAGGAGACAGAGAACCTGAAGAAGACTCCCGGCTCTGAGCTGTTAGCACAGAGCTTGAAGGGGGGCTCGAACCCATGAATGTGAGATCTGACCTGAGCCGAAGTTGGAGGCTTAGCCAACTGAGCCACCCAGGCACCCCTAAAAGGATTTTAAATGTTTGTTTATTTTTTGAATGAGAGAGGGACAGAATGTGAGTGGGGCGGGACACAGAGAGATGGAGACATAGAATTAGAAGCAGACTCTAGGCTCTGAGTTTCAGCACAGAGCCTCAGTGGGGCTTGAACCCATAAACCATGAGATCATGACCTGAGCAAAAGTTCGATGCCCAAGCAACTGAGCTACACAGTTACCCCTTACTATATATATTTTTAATAAGATACCTTTTTTTGGTGTGTGAATAGAACTCATATTACTCCTTGCATACTACTTTGGTGCCTTTTATTTTGTTCTTTTTATTTTATTTTTTTGGTTATTTGGTGTGTCTGGTATTTGCAATGCCGCGTTGCATAAAAGGTATGGAAAAAAACATACTTGTCTTGCCTTAAATTAGGGGTTACCCTCAGTGTTTCACTATTAAGAATGATTTTAAACTTGGGTTTTTGTATATGGCCTATTTAGTGTAGTGGAAGTTTCCTTCCATTCTTAGTATCTTGAAAACTGTTATTACTAAGGAATGTTCCATTTTGTCTCATTTTATTTACCCTCTGTTGAGATTCTCATGTCCTTTTATCCTTCATTCTTGAAATGTGGTGTATTACACTGAGGGAGTTTTATTAGTTCAACCATTCTGGCCTTCCTCGAATAAATGTCATTTGGTCATGATGCAGAATCCTTTCTACACCATGATCCAAAGGCTGCATTGCTTGAATCAGGTCACACAAAAATTCCATGGGAAATTTGTTCTGTACTTTCCTTTTCTTGCAATGTCTTTTTATAGCTTTGGGTCAGTACAATGGTGGCCCAATGGAATAAAGGAAGAAGTGTTTCCCCTTTGAATTATTTTGGGAGAGATTGAGAAAGATTGGAGTTAATTCTTCTAATTCTTGTGGTTCTAGTGACCCTTAGCCATGACGACTGCACTGGAATGCCTGTGTCACAACCTGAAGTTCTCCTAGGAGAAAGCTCTTTGAGTCGTGGCGTAGCCTGTCCCCTGCTTCCTAAAAAGTTGTACTTCAGCTACAAGACTACACAGAATTACAATAAAGGAGAACATTCTCTCTCCCTATCCACACTCGCGCGCGCGCGTGTGTGTCTGTGTGTAGCGCAAGGATGATTTATCAGTGAAGTACACACTCATAGAACATTCATAGCAGGCTGGAGCTGTCTTATGCAATAGAAAATGGAGCATTTCGACCAACTGGAGACCTGGAGTAAGGATAAGAGAGAATGACAGAGAATTATGGAGGAATGAATTATGTTCCATTTGTATACATTGTATAAAATGTATCCTGTTATAGGTAGATGTTATCTATAACATATACATATAAAAACAATAATAAACTGTAGCCTGCATTGCCTTAGAATGTTTCCACATGCAGGAGGCTTTGAGCTCTTCTTTCTTATTTACATTCAACTCTTCCTCCAGTTGTGTTATCTGTTCTGTTCACAACTTTCTTTTGATGTTGCATGATGGTTTTGGATGAGCTCTTGACTCAAGGTCTTTGCACATGTGATTTCTCTGCCTTGCCTGGTTTTCACAAAGTTATCTGCATGGTTCATACATCCCTTAGTTTTCCAGGCCGGAAGCCCCTGTTCAGACATGACACAATGGCAGGTTTCCCTTCTCCTGGGGGCTCCTTTGTCCTGAATTATTTTACTTGTTATTTGTAACCACCACCTAAAACATCATTTATTCATTCATTAACACTCTGTTCCTCCCTCACACACACACACACACACACACACACACACACACAGACTAACGATTAAGATTTGTTGTATTCAAATACACATCACTACTTTTTGCCATGCTTTCAACAACACTTGTTACAAGATAATTAGTAAATTTTGTTGGGTGAAAAAAAGTTCTCCGGAAATTTATGGAGAGCATTGTTTTGAATTAGTGTTTTGATTCTGAATAAGAATCACAAACAGATTCAGCCTCACAGAAAACATGGAGCATTTTAGACTTTCTGAAATTTTCTGGTACATGATGTAGACTTGTAGGAATGTGTAAGAGATAATGAATGCATCATGTTGAAAACACAGCCTTTTTAAAATTCTTTGATCATGGTGGTGCCTTTACAACACCCTTGTTTCTGTTTCAGCTGTTTGCATCAGTTACATGGAAGGAAGAAACCAAACCCGTGTTACACAGTTTATCCTCCGGGGACTCTCAGACCAGGGGGAGCTGCAGTCCCTGCTCTTTTGGCTGTTCCTGTCCATGTACCTCGTCACCTTCACTGGGAACCTGCTCATCATCCTGGCCATTATCACAGACTCCCGCCTCCACACACCCATGTACCTCTTCCTCTCCAACCTGTCCTTTTCAGACATCTGCTTCACCTCCACCACCGTCCCAAAGATGCTGCTGAACATCCAGACGCAGAGCAGAGGGATCACCTACGCAGGCTGCCTCAGCCAGATGTACTTTTACATGCTTTTTGCAGGATTAGACAACTTCCTCTTGACAGTGATGGCCTATGACCGGTTTGTGGCGATCTGTCACCCCTTGCACTACATGGTCATCATGAACCCCAAGTTGTGTGGCATCCTGCTCCTGGGATCCTGGGTACTGAGAGTTTTTGACTCTCTATTACATGATTTAATGATTTTGCGACTCTCTTTTTGCTCAGAGGTGGAAATCCTTCACTTTTTCTGTGAACTCAATCAGGTGATCCAACTTGCTTGCTCTGATACGTTCCTCAATGACCTGGCCATGTACCTGGCTAGTGGACTTCTGGGTGTTGTTCCACTCACTGGCATCCTCTCTTCTTACTCTAGAATTGTATCTTCCATATTGAGAATTTCATCAGTGAGGGGCAAATATAAAGCATTTTCCACATGTGGGTCTCATCTCCTGGTGGTCTGTTTGTTCTATGGTACAGGCCTTGGGGTGTATCTTAGTTCTGCTGCTTCACAAAACTCCAGGGCAAGTGCCATAGCCTCAGTGATGTACACGGTGGTGACGCCCATGCTGAACCCCTTCATCTATGGCCTGCGGAGCAGAGACATCAAGCAAGCCCTGAGAAAGCTCTTTAGCCGAGAGACATTCTCTGCCTATAGGATTCTTTGTTTCAAAATAAAGATATGACTAATAGTGTTTAAAACCCTAAAAGACCTAGATCATGATATTTAAATCAGTTCAGAGACTGACAATCTGCAGTTCATCTTTCTACAGTATTTTATTGCTAAAGGTTTATCATACACTATGAGAAACTATTTCTTCTCTTTTTTTCTGGAAGTTTATTTATTTATTTTGAGAGAAAGAGCAAGAGCGTTGGGGAGGATCAAAGACAGATTTAGGATATATCCTAAGCTGTGTCTATGCTGTCAGCACAGAGCCTGAAGTGGGGTTCCGTCTAAGAATGTGAGATCTTGTCTTTAATCCAAATCAAGTTTTGAATGCTTACCCGACTGAGTCACTCAGGCAACATTTTCCTTCCTTTTTAAAAATCATTTCGACGTCTAATCAAATTGCATTGCATGGTTTAAAAGTTTTTTTAAAATTGTTTTTTTATTGTGTGTGTGTGTGTGTGTGTGTGTGTGTGTGCGCGCGCGCGTGCGTGTGTGTGTATGAGAGAGAGAGAGAGAGAGAGAAAGTGTAGGAGGGAGAAAGGAAGTGAGGGAGAGGCAGAGGGAGAAGGAGACACAGAATCAGAAGCAGGATCCAGGGTTTGAGCTGCCAGCACAGAGCCCGACGCACGGTTAACCCATGAATTCTGAAATTATGACCTGAGCCGATGTTAGACATTCAACCAATTGAGCTACCCAGATGCCCCCATTGAATAGATTTTTAAGAACATATATGTAATATAGCAAGTGGAGTACTTATAATGTACTGGAAGAGCAGTGGACAAACGTGAAATGCTTCTGTGGGTTGAAACAGGGTATTTGTTAGAGTTCTGTTTTCAGAGGGAAATCATTGAACATATCAGAGGTTATATACACGTTTTTAGACTTTTATGTCAATATGTATATTGGATGGAGGTCACATCTTAAAGAGCAGAGGCACCTGGATCCCTGTGTGATTAGTTTGCAATAATCCACCTTTACTATGCAATCTCTAGTCTTCCATCCCGCATTCCAAAATATAAGTGTCAAGGTAATAAATGAAACTCCTGATGTTTCAGGCTTGATGGTGTCATCCTTGGTGATTTCCCAGGGATGCCTTATTACTTTTCTTTGAATGTTTTGGTAGGCAGCAACACTGTCTTGTGATTTCCCTCAGCACTTCCTACCATAATAGGCTCTTCACAGATCTCACACACAGTATAGCTACTGTGCCTCTTGCTGCCTGTATCTTGACTAATGCTGCACCCCAGAGATTAGGCAGTCATAGCAGGATATGCTCATGGACCTACCCTGTGCTGTGTGAGGCAGAGTAGGATGAATGTCTCCTGATCACCTGACCCCAGAGGCCACCACTTGGATTGTAAGTGATAACTGTAATTTTCTATTACCTGATTCACACTTTTCCCAGCTAAAATTCCATAGATCCTTTCAAACACTAGTATGCAGGTAAATGTTCATGGAACTGTCTCTCAGAAGCAAAGACACAAAGAAACAGGGAAAGCAAGAAGAAAGGAAGAACATAAGAACAAATGAATAAAGAAGAGAGCCTTCTTGTAGCATTTGCCATTTTCCATGGTATAAGTACTTTGAAATTGTCCAATATCAAGGCACCAATTTTAATTCAGACCAGAGAACTCATGAACCATTATAAGCTAGGTAGTGACATCACCTTAGAGCCTTTGGGTTGTGTTATGAAAAAAGTGTAAAGCATTTGTTACCATTTTACAGCCTTCCATAGGATGTAAATGGGTCTGTCATTTGAGGGTCAATGAGCCAGTAAGCAGTTAGGACTCATAGATAGCAATTATGACCCTTCATTGTGGTGACTCTGGTCAGTCTTTTCTTCATGATCATTGGAGGCGTTTTTTTTTTTTTTTGGTTTTTGGTTTGTGTTTTTCTTTTATTAATTTTTTTAGTTACACAAATCGATGGACCCTTTGTAAGCTGGCTATCATTTTTGTTTCTTTGAGACACCAATGTGAATTTGCCATTTCCAAAAATGAACTATTGGGATCTCATCAAGATAGTAAGCTTCTGCATTGCAATAGAAACAACCAAAAAAGTAACAGACAAATGACAGAATGGGAAAAGATAGTGGCAAATGGCATATTGGACCAAGGGCTAGTATCCAAAATCTACAAGGAACTCACCAAACTCCACACCCAAAAAACGAATAATCCAGTGAGGAAATGGACAGAAGACCTGAATGACACTTCTCCAAAGAGAACATCCAGATGTCCAAAAGGCACATGAAACGATGTTCAGTGTCACTCAGCATCAGGGAAATACAAATCAAAACCACATTGAGAGTAACTAAAATGTACAAAGCAAGAGACTATAGATGCTGGCGAGGATGTGGATAGATGGGCACCCTCCTACACTGTTGGTGGCAATGTAACCTGATACAGCTGCTCGGGAAAACAGTGTGAAGGTTCCTCAAAAAACTATCAGTAGAACTCCCCTATGATCCAGCAATAGCTCTGCTGGGGATCTACCCAAGAGATACAGAAATGCTGATACATAGGGTACGTGTACTCCAATGTTTATAGCGGCACTTTCAACAATAGCTAAATCATGGAAAGAGAGTATATGTCCATCACCTGATGAATAGATCAAGAAGATATGCTTTATATATATACAACGGAACACTACATGAAAATGAGAAAAAAATGAAATCTGGCCATTTGTAGCAAAATGGATGGACCTAGAGGGAGTCATGCTCAGCGAAATAAGTCAGGTGGAGAGGGACAGATACCATATGTTGTCACTCACAGGTCTAACAGGAAAAACATAATGGGAGACCATGGGAATGAGAAAGGAGGGGGGAAAGAGTTAGGGAGAGGGTGTGAGGCAAATCATGAGAGACTTTTGAATGCTGAGCACAAACTGAGAGCTGAAGAGGGAGAGGGGAAGGGGAAAGGGGGTGAGGGTTATAGAGAGGTGCTCTTGTGGAGAAAAGCACTGGGTGTTATATGGAAACCAACTTGGCAATAAACTATTAAAAAATTGCTTTCCTTAGTAACCAACACTCATCTAGCCCCCTTTCCTCCCACTTTCCTCCATCATCCCTCAGTTTGTTTGCTATCTCTAAGAAATTCTTAGGATTTGTTTTCCTCCCTTCTCCTTCCTCTCCTGTCTTGTTACTTAAATTCCACATATGAGAAATCATATTAGAACATTATGTCTCAATGGAGAGGAGATGAATATTTCATTAATGAGACTCATGGGAATTCAGCACCTTCAGTCACAGAAATTGAAAATGCCTCTGCTGCACCTACTGACGTTGACTCGTATAATCTCAGGTGATTCTGCGTCTTTGAGAACCTTCAAGAATAGGGCCATGTCTCTTCCTTCCTGGGGATATAACTACCAATTGCATCAATCATCCATTGCAGAAAGCAGGTCATTGATCTCATGCTGTTCCGTGCTAACATCTAGGTGAGCTACAGCATCTCCAGAAGTGCTGGGGTGTCGGGGACCGCCATGTTCCTGTCTGCCTCAAGGCTGGGATTATTCACTCAGCAGAGTGAACCAGTAAACAAGATTTGCATCAGGAAGCTGGAGATGGTATCTCTCTGGCATGGCATGACCCAAGATGCATAAGATCAACACCCATTCAGTGTAAATTCTCCGCCTCCCAGCTTTGCTAAGGCTGTAGGGGCGTTTCTTTTACCTGGTATTTTGACGGAATGTCAAAGGCTTTGATCTCTCCGCCCTGAGAATGTATATAAGAAACGATTCCCTTAATAAACTCTCTCTCTCTCTCCGCATAACCAGAAACCATGAGTGTTGTGTTTTATTTTCCGTACGTCCCCCTTTTCCCTTCTCTCTTATCTTCCCTCAGGAAAAGAACCCGTGCCGGCTTCCCCGCACAGGCCAGAGCGGCCGGGGAGGGTCACGGCACTGGGGAAATGAGTTATGGTGGTAGGGACCCCGTTATTGCTGATTATCTGGGGGGCATCAAGGAAAAATTAGTTAAAGAGCGTTTAGTGATGCCAATTTTGCCTAGTAAGTATTTGATTCTGGAGGGAAACTCTGGATACACTCAACCAACTCTCCCTGATCTGTCTCCTTCAGAGTTAGTGCTTCATCAATGGGCCTTCATCTCTCAATAGTGTTTCCTCTGTTTTCATTTCTGGTTTTGCATTGTTGTGAGTAGCTGTTTATTGTTATTGAACCATTTGTTAATTGCAGTCATTTGACAAATTTCTTTTCAGCAATTAATGTGAGGCAGACAGTACCATCTATTTTGTGAACAAATACATGACTAAGACAGTATTTCTTCTGTCTTGGTACACACAGGAAACAGTAAGCGATGTAAAAGTAAATAAGTGTGTAAAAGTAAATAAATGTGATAAAATGATGTTGCATTGAAATCTGGGGAAGTAGATCCCCAAGTGCTGACTCTTTATTTTAACTGTTTTCAAAAAGGATGACTTTTTCATGGGTGTTCGTGAGCCTTTGCATATAAGTCTATAGGTACTGAGGCTTGACAGTTGTGTTGGCATTCTTTTGGGGGGAAGAAGGCAGTGAGTAGTCCAGGAAGAAACAGCAGCAGAGGAAATTTTGAGACCAAGTAAAGCAGCAGTTGTGTTGCTTGATAGAAATCCTTCTTATTGTTTCACTATCAATCAGGAAGTGTGTCTGCAGAATGAACCCACCGTGAGACCAAAGAAAGTTATGTTTTGCTAGTGGGTTGAAATTTAATTCTGAAATTAGTTACTAGTAAGTGCAGGTATGATGTCAAGGACAGGTATGAACAGGTCCGCTTTATGGAAAAGAGACCCAAGTGATTGTGAGGAAGGAACTATTACTGCGTTCAGAGTGTGAGAGGGATACTGATGGATAGAAAGAACACCATGAGCATGAGATGGGAGGCAAGATGGTCTCTGAGGGGGTGGAAATCATGGATACAAAACGTCAGATGAATTTTTTCATTCATTCTTAAATGTATTCCAGAAACAATGCCAGATATGGTCAGTTTATTGAAATTTTTTCAAAAACAATGTATGTGGCATCATTATTTTATTTTACTGATAGAAAGTGAAAGCAGTGTGACTGTTTATACACAGTATATAATGGAGTCTTAGGGACATGTTTCCAAAGATTTTGCATTTCATTAATATAAAATTTTTTAATCAACTCAATTGTTTAACAGTTGTACATTTATAAAATTATTTGCTGTGATATTTCTGAGAGTTCTACCAGCTCCCTTACCAGTTTCTGTTGTTATGAAGATAGCTATCTTTCCCATGTTTCATTTAATTTTTCTCTTTGCTGAGTTCCACACACTGACTTTTTCTTCCTTCCTTTGTTCTTGAAAGCAATTGATAGTTTTGAGGACTACTGGTCAGGCATTCTGTAAAATAATCTTCTTTTGGACACACCTTATTCTTTTATTCATGAGTAGACAATGGCCATGGATATTGGACAAGAAGACCAGAGAGTGAAAATGCTATGTTCATCTCATGCTTCAAGGGTTCACACTTTCAACAAAACTAATTCTCACTGGTGTTGATACTGATGTCCTGGCTGCCATGGGTTTTGTCAGATTTCCCCACTGTGGTTATTCATTCGGTGCTCCTGCAGGGATTGTCCATGGGCAGCCCAATGTGTAACTAGTGGGAGTTTTCCTTCACTTCTCTGAGAGCAGAATATCTCCGTAAGTCATTGTTATTCTTCTTCACTTGAGAGTGTTTCTAGTCCTTATTTTTTAATTATTTATTTTGGTGTAGGCTCCCTGATATTTAGTATATAATCTGGGTTTATTTTGATGCTCCAATTGTTCCAACTTTGGCAATGGGGATTCCCTTCAGCTAGCTGACATGTCTGCTTGGCATGTGCCCATCATTCTTGGCTTTTGAGGGTAGCGTAACATTCCTCTCCTACAGGAAAAGATGCTCCTGCTCCTTGTATTTCGTCCTGACCCCTAAAAGCAGTCCTTTCTGCAAGGGACCCGGTTTCATCTGATCAGAACATGGGATTAGAACCAAGACATGAGTGCCAGCTGTGCTTGTTGCTACCAGGGCCTCTATATCCCAGGAGCTGACCTGGCAAGGCACCATATGAGCGTTTACTACTCTGTGTCTAGACAGACATCCATGCGTGCATCCGTATATAAGCCTCTGTATCTATGTTAAGCTAAAGCAAGTTCACACTGATGACTCCAACTCTAACTCATTACCACAAGGCTCATAATAGCCTCTCCACCTTGCCTACACACAAACTCCCACATCGAATGTGATAACCTCATTTCCCCCAGTTGCTGGCCATTTCCGTATATGTTCAATTTCAGGTCAAAAGTGCAGAAGTATCAGCATTGTTAACATACCCTCTGGGATATACCTTTTTCAAGTATGGCGCAGTGCTTCTGTGCACTTTCATCTCCAGGTTTCAGAATCCACTCATTTTCAAAATCATGTATTTTTGCCACTTTTTTTTTTATCCCACCTGTTTTACTGAGATTGTCTCATACAATTGAAATACAGTTAGGTTGGTTTTTTCACATGGTGCATTTCTTACTGTGTTTAGCTGTTCAACTGAGTTTTGTGTGTGTTGATTTGTATTCTCCAACCTTGCTGAATCTCTGTATTATTTTTAAAGTTTTTCCTGTTTTCAATGCTAGCTTATTTTGTTAAAATAAGATCACCTTTTCTATGAGCATTCATATTATTCTTCCTTTCTAATTTTGATGAATTTTATTTCCTTTTCTCTCTTCTTCCTTGTTCCCCCCTTCCCTCTCATTTTTTCATCCCTCTGCCCCTTTGTCTTCTTTCCTCTTTTCATTCTTTTTTCTTTCTCCCACCCTTCCTCACTCCCTTCTTCCATTCCTTCCTTCCTTATTACCTCTCTCCATCCTTCCATCTTCCTCCCTCTATTTCTCTGTCTTTCTTTCCCTTCCTTCCTTCCTTCCTTCCCTCCTTCCCTCTTTCCCTATCTCTCTTCCGTCCTTCCTCCCTTCCTTCCTCCCTTCCTTCCTTCTTTCCTTTCTTCCCCCATACCTTCTTTCTTTTTCTATTCTTTCTGTCTTTCTTACTTTCTGTCTTTCTTTTCTTTCATTCTTTTTTTCCATCTTTCTTTCTTTCTGTCTGTCTTTCTGTCTTTCCCTATTTCATGGCTAATTTCTCTGGGTAAAGCTTTCAATCCCATATAGCATAGAGGGTATGAAAGCAGACATGCTTATCTTTTACATATAGAGGAGGTGTTTTCTGCCTTTCACTATTGAGATTGATGTTAAAGGTCAGTTTTCACAATGACCTATATCATGTTGAGGAGATTTCCATCTATCTCAGTTTCTTGAATGTTGTTATTATGGAGGAATGCTAAATTTGTCCAAGTTTTTCTGTATTAGTGGACATAATCATGTGCTTTTATCCTTCATTCTGTTAATGTGTATATTAACTGAGGGATTTTCATAAATTAAACCATCCTTGCCTTGCAGTAATAAACCCCTCTTGGTCATGATGAACAATCCTTTTCCACACCATGATCAAAAGGTTGCTATTCTTGAATGAGTAATAGTTGGTCAAAGACTTTCACATCAGTATTCTTTGAGAAGATTGTTCTGTACTTTTCTTGCAATGTCATTTTATGGCTTTGATATCAGTGCAATGCTGGCCTAATGGAATAAAGTAGGAAGTGTTTCCTCTTGAATCTTTTTTTGGAAGCGATTGAGAAAGATTGATGTTAACTCTTCTGTTTCCGTGTGGTCCCTGTGATGCTTAACAATGACTACTCCACTGGAATTCCTGTTGGTAGGAAATGTGTAAGAACTATAGAATGAGGCGTGTTGAAAACATGCTTCTCTTAATTCTCTTAAATCTTAATTTCTCTTAATTTCTGCGATCATGCTGGTGCCTTTACAATGTGCCCTTGTCTCTGTTCCAGCTGTTTGCATGAGTTACATGGAAGGAAGAAACCAAACCCGTGTTACACAGTTTATCCTCCTGGGACTCTCAGACCAGGAGGAGCTGCAGTCACTGCTCTTTTGGCTGTTCCTGTCCATGTACCTGGTCACCTTCACTGGGAACCTGCTCATCATCCTGGCCATTATCATGGACTCCCGCCTCCACACACCCATGTACTTCTTCCTCTCCAACCTGTCCTTTTCAGACATCTGTTTCACCTCCATCACCATCCCAAAGATGCTGCTGAACATCCAGACATAGAGCAGAGTGGTCACCTATGAAGGCTGCCTCAGCCAGATGTACTTTTACATGCTTTTTGGAGGATTAGATAACCTCCTCTTGCGAGTGATGGCCTATGACCGATTCGTGGCCATCTGTCAACCACTGCATTACAAAGTCATCATGAACCCCAAGTTCTGTGGCATCCTACTCCTGGGATACTGCTTATTGAGTGTTCTTGCCTCTTTATTACTTGATTTAATGGTTTTGCAACTCTCTTTTTGCACAGTTTGAAATCCTTCACTTTTTCTGTGAACTTAGTCAGGTGATCCAACTTGCTTGCTCTGATACGTTCCTCAGTGACCTGGCCATGTATCTGGCAAGTGGACTTCTGGGTGTTGTTTCACTCACTGGCATTCTTTCTCTTACTCTAAGATTTTAACTTCCATTTTAAGAATTTCATTGGTAACTGGAAAGTATAAAGCATTTTCCACATTTGAGTCTCACCTCTCAGTGGTCTTCTTGTTCTATGGTACATGCCTTGGGGTATATCTTAGTTCTGCTACTTCACAAAACTCCAGGGTAAGTGCCATAGCCTCAGTGATGTACACGGTGGTGACGTCCAGGCTGAACCCCTTTATCTATGTACCGCGGAGCAGAGACGTCAAGCAAGCCCTGAGAAAGCTCTTTAGGAGAGAGATATTCTCTGCAGATAAAATATTTTGTTTCAAGATAAACACTTGAGTAATAGTGCCCCAAACCCTAGAAGAGCTAGATCATGGTATTTGTATTAGTTCATAGGCTGACCAACAGCAGTTTATCTTTCTTCAGTATTCGGTTGTTACCAGTTTTTCATATACTATTAGCAACTATTCTGTAGGTTTTTAAAGTTTATTTATTGATTTTGAGAGAGAGTGAGAGAGAAAGTAGGCAGGGCAGGTAGACTGAGAGAATAAACGAAGCTGACTCCATGATTTCAGAACAGAGACTGCAGTGGGTCTCAATATCAGAAATTATGAGATCATGGCCTGATTCAAAATCAAGAGGTGGTTGATTAACTGACTGAGTTATTTAGAAACTCATTTTCCAGATTTCTCTAAAACTTTTTAGGCTCTCATTAAATTGTATCGGATAGATTTCAATTTATTTTATGTATAGTCTTTTTGTGAGGGGGTGTAAAAGGGGCAGAGAGAGAAATAGAGACACAGAATCAGAAGCTGGCTCCTGGCTCTGAGCTGTCAGCACAGAGCCGACCCAGGGCTCAAACCCACGAATTGCGATATCATCACTTGGACCAAAGTCAGATGCTGAACCAACTGAGTCACCACAGTGCCCCAACTGCATGGAATTTGAAGAACATATATATAACATAGCCAATTGAGTACTTATAATGTGATTGGATGAGCAGTGGAGTAAATGCAAAATGCTTCTCTTCCGGGTTGAAAGCAGGTATCTGATAGGGTATCTGCTTTTGGATGAAAATCATCAAACATATCAGAAGTTATATTCAAGTTTCCCAGGTTTTATGTCAATCCACTTTGGAAAGAGATCACACCTGCAAGAGCAGAGGCACCTGGAACCCTGTGTGATTAGTTTACAATAATCCAACTCCACTATACAATCTGTAGTTTTCCCTCACACTGTCCAAAACATAAATTAAGTATGAAGATAATAGAAATAGTGACTCCTGCTGTTTCAGGTTTTGATATGTCATTCTTAGTGATTCTCCCAGGGATGCATTATTACTTTTCTTTTAATATTTTGGTAATAGCTGATATCTCTCAGCACTTCCTACAACAATAGGCTCTTCACAGATCACACACACACTATGGCTACTCTGACTCTTGCCGCCTGCGTCTTCTTTAATGCTGCATCACAGAGATTAGACAGTGATAGCGGAAAACACGCATGGACCTAACCTGTGGTGAGACAGAGTAAGACTCATGTCTCCTTATCACCTGACCCCAGAGGTGTCCATTGTATTGTAAACCATAATGGTCATTTCCTATCACCTTGTTCATAGTTTTGAGCAAAAAGATTCTGATTAGTTTCTTAATTTATTAAAAATTTTAAAATGTTTATTTATTTTTGAAAGAGAAGGGGAGAGAGAGATAGAGAGAGAGAGAGAGAATGAATCTGAAGCAGGCTGCAGATTCTGAACTGTCAGCACATAACTCGACATTGGGCTCGAACTCCCAAATCATGAGATCATGACAAGAGCCAAATTCGGATGCTTATCTGAGTCACCCAGGCTCCTCCGTTTTATGTTTATGCACTTTTGTGAAAAAGAAGGGGAGGCAGAGAGAGACAGACACAATCCAAAGCAGGCTGCAGGCTCTGAGCTGTGAGCCCAGGGCTTGAAGTAGGGCTCAACCCACAGACCATGAATTTATGACCTGAGCCAAAGTTGGGATGCTTAACTGAGTCACCCAGGAACCACTCAATTTATTGAAAAATTTTAATTCCTATATAGTAGACACACAGTGTAATATCAGTTTCAGGTGTGTAACAGTGCCTCAACTCTTCCATAAAACACCAAGTTCTCATCACCACTAATTCCACTCCTTTTCCCCATCGCCTATTTACCCCATCTCCTCCTATTAGGGAACACATAATTCTGCAAATCCAGAACTTGATACTTATTATGGGGTGCTCTGACTTGTTAGTGAGAACCTCTAAAGACAGGGGACCTCTTTGTGGGATAAGAGGGTTTAACGGGATAAGGGACAATCAGGGAATGCCAAGACTGTGTCCCAACACTGGGACAAGTTTGCATTCTATTTTTCTCTCCGAGCTCCAGAGACCCAAGTCTCTTACCAGGAAGAGAAACAAAAGAATATTTCATTAATAAGACTCATGGGAGTTTATTCCCTGCAGTTAACAGAAATTGAAAAAGCATTTGCTGCACTCATGATGTGGCTCCTGTCATCTCAAGTGATACGAGGACAGAGCTGCATTTTCTAGAGCCTTCACAAGTAGGGCCATGTCTCTTTTATTCCTGAGGTCATAACTTCCAACCCCAGCAATCATCCATGGGATGATCTGGGCGAGCCACAGCCTCTTCCGAAGTGCTGGGGAAACGTGTTATGGTGGGAGGGACCTCTTGCATCTGTAGTTGTTTCAGGGGCATCACCAGGCACAATAAGTTAAGGGGAGTTTGTGATATCAGGCCCTGCCCATTAAGGCTTTGATTGTGGAGGGAAAACATGAATATTCTCAACCATCTGTCCCTGATCTGTTTCCTCCAGAGTTAGTGCTTCATTAATGGGCCTTCAAATCTCGACAGACTTTCCTCTGTTTTAATTGCTTGTTCTATCATTGTTGGGAGTGACTATTTACCAGTATCGCACCATTTGTTAAATCGAGTCATTTAAGAAACATTTTCCCCAGCAATTATTGTGTGGTAGGCACTACTATTTATTCTGTGCATAAATAAGTAACTAATGTAGTGTTTTATCATGGTCCTTACTTTGTGAACCGAGATGTAAAAATGAATAAATTGATACTGAGAGGTTGCACTGAAACCTTGGGAAGTAGATCCCCTAAAGTATCTCTCTATTTTATTTTTAATTGTTTTCAAGAAAGAGGACTCTTTCACAGGAGACTGTGTAGCTTCCAGAGAAGCCTACAGGTCCTGAACCTTGAAGACGGTGTTGGGGTCTTTCCGTGGAGATGAGGGTAGTGGGCAGCGCAGAAACAGGAGAGGAGGAAATTCAGAGACTAAGTAGAGTGGAAGTTGTGCTGCTGGAATTAGAAATACTTCTTATTGTCTCACCAACCATCAGGAGCAAGGTCTGCGAAATGAACCCAAATGAACCTGGCTGGGTAGGCAATAGTCAGACTAACAAACAATCTTACTTTTTGGCTCAAAGGTGGAAATTGCAGTCTGAAATTAGTGAGTGTAACTGCAGGTTTTACGTCAGGGCACAGTTTTGAAAAAGTATTTTCTATCGAAAAATGACTCAGGTCATTGTGAGGGAAAACTAGTGCTGCATTCAGAGTGAGAGACGGGATATTGAGGGATAGAAATAGCACCATGAGTGTGAGATGGGAGGCACAGGGTGGGTCTCTGAGGGGGTGGAAATCATGAATAGAGAAATTCAGATGAGTGTTTTCATTCATTCTTAAATGTTTACCAGAAACAATGCAGATGCAGTCATTATTGCATTGAAAGCTTTCAAACTGTCTGTGGTATTATTAATTATTTTACTGATGGAAAGAGTCACTGACAGCAGTGATGCTGCTCATACAGGTAAGAGAACCTTCGGGATGATCTCAGAGCACAGTGTTTCCAAAGATTCTGCATTTCATTACTAATTTTAACTTTTGCTTTAGTATTTGTAACAGTTTTACATTTACAAAACAACGTTGCTGTGATTTTTCAGAGGGTTCTCCTCAGCTCTCTTCCCAGTTTCTACTATTACAAAAGCATCCTGTCTCTCACACAGGTTAATTTTAATCCTCATATCTGCTGAGGATCCATAAGCAGTGGTTTTTTCTTAGGCTTCATTTGTTCCTGATACAGGGATAGTTTAGGAGTACTAGGAAGGCATTCTGTAAGATAATCTTTGTTTGGACTTGTTTTATTTTTCTTTTGTTCATGAGCAGACTGGGACTGTGGGTGATGGAGAAGAAGAGCAGGGAGGGAAACAGGCATGTTCATCTCATGACATCACGGGTACATTGTTAACATGACTAATTCTCATGGTGTTGATCTTGGTGTCCTGGCTGACATGATATCTGTCAGATTTCTCTTTCCCCTTCTTTCCATCCAGTACTCCTGTGGGAACTTTCTATGTGCAACCTCATTTTTATGTAGTGATAGGTATCTTATACCTCCTTAAGAATAGAATATTTCTGCAAATCCTTGGTTGTCTTCTGCACTCAAGATTGTCTTTTCAGTATTTATTTTTCTGTTTTTTTACAGTATATACTCTGTGTTATAATGCAATCCTAGTTTATTTTGTTGCTCAAATTGTTTCAGTTTTGGCAATGGAGAGCTCTTTCAGCTGATATGTCCCTTTGGCCTCTCTCCATCATTCTTAGCTTTTGGGGGACAGCATTTCATTATGTGTTAATGGAAAAGATGTTTCAGCCTCATATTCAGCTTAATGTATTTTCCTCCGGAGCCCTACAGTTAGTCATTTCTGCAAGGAACCCTGTTTTATTTTATGGATTCATGGGGTTAGATTCAAGATCTTGGTGCCTGCTGTTCTTGTTGCTACCAGGGTCTCTGTATTTCCTCAACTGACCTGGCAAGGACATATATGAGTGTTTGCTACTCTGTGTACATGCAAACATCCATACATGTGTCTATATGTAACACTCTGCCTTTTTTTATATAAGCAAAAGCAAGTGCATACTGATGGCTCCAGCTCTAATTTATGAGCAAAGTTATATAAGAGTTATTCCACTTTGATTACATGTCAGGTCCCACAGCAAATGTGATAACCTCATTCCTGCCATTTGCTGGCCACACCCTTCTATGTCAGTTTCAGGTCACATGTGCAGAAGTATCTGCGTTGTTGACAGTACTCTCCAGGATACGTTTCCTCCAGTGCAGAGCCATGCTTCTGTGCAATTTCTTTGATGTCTAGGTTTTTGGACTCTTCTCTTTTCTCAGATCTTGTTTTCTGCACTTTTTTTTTTTTTAGCCCAGCGTTTCGCTGATGTTATGTCATGCAATTGTATTACAGTGAGGTTGTTTTTTCTCATGTACTTTCAATGTAGGATTCCATTGATTACTGGAGTTTTACATTTGCATTGATTTATATTATGCAACTTCACAGAATTTCTTTATTACTCTAAGAGTTTTTCTTGTTTTTTTTTCTTTCCATAATATTTTATTGTCAAATTGTTTTCCATACAACACCCAGTGCTCTTCCCCATAAGTGCCCTCCACCATCCATTTGTAGGGAAGTGGAGTTTTTCTTGTTTTTAATGCTTAAATGTTTTAAAATTTTTCTAGTCTTAAAAATTTTAATGTTTATTTATTTTTTAATGAGAGAGGGACGGAATGTGAGTGGGGTGGGGCACAGCGAGTTGGAAACACTTTTTTTTCTGATAAGTTGCTGTGTCTGGTACTTGCAAGACCACGTTGCAAAAAAGGTATGAAAAAAACATGCTTTTCTTGCCTTAACTTAGGGGTCACTCCCAGTGTTTCACTATTTAGAATGATTTTATGCTTGAGGTTTGTATACGGCCTATTTTGTGTTGTGGAAGTTTCCTCCATTCTTATTATCTTGAACACTGTTAGTACTAAGGAATGCTCCATTTTGTCTCATTTTATTTACCCTCTGTTGAGATACTCATGTCCTTTTATCCTTCATTCTTCAAATGTGGTATATTACACTGAGGGAGTTTTATTAGTTCAACCATTCTGGCCTTCCTCGAATAAATGCCATTTGGTCATGATGCAGAATCCTTTTCTACACCATGATCCAAAGGCTGCATTGCTTTAATTGGTTCACATAAAAAATCCTTGGGAATATTGTTCTGTACTTTCGTTTCCTTGCAATGTCTTTTTGTGGCTTTGGTATCAGTGCAATGCTGGCCCAATGGAATAAAGGAAGAAGTGTTTCCCCTTTGAATTTTTTTGCAAGAGATTGATGTTAGTTCTTCTAATCCTGTGTGGTTCTAGTGACCCTTAGCCATGACAACTGCACTGGAACGCCTGTGTCAAAACCTGCAGTTTTCCTAGGAGAAAGCTCTTTGACTCGTGGGGTAGCCTGTCCCTTGCTTCCTAAAAAGTTGTGCTTCAGCTACAAGAGTACACAGATCTACAATAATGGAGAACGCTTGCTCTCCCTATCCATACTCGTGTGTGTGTGTGTGTGTGTGTGTGTGTGTGCATGTATGTATGTGTGTAGTGCAAGGAGAATTTATCAGTGAAGTACACATCCATAAAACATTCATAATAGTCTGGAGCTGTCTTATGCAATAGAAAATGAGGCCTTTTGACTAACTGGGGACCTAGAGTAAGGGTAGAGATGAAGACAGAGAATTATGGAGGAATGAATTATGTTCCCTTTGTATACATTGTATAAAATGTATCCTGTTGTCGACAGACATCATCTATAACATATGCATATAAAAACAACAATAAACTGCATTGCCTTAGAATGTTTTCACATGCAGGAGGCTTTGAGCTCTTCTCATTTACATCATACTCCTCCTCTGGTTGAGTTACCTGCTATGTTCATAATTTTTCGTTGATGTTGCTTGATGGTTTTGGGTGAGCTCTTGACTCAGGGTCTTTGCCTTGTGATTTCTCTGCCTTGCCTGGTTTTCTCAATGTTATCTGGATGGTTCATACATCCCTTAGTTTTCCAAGCCAGAGGCCCCTGATGAGACATGACACAATGGAAGGTTTCCCTTCCCCTGAGGGCTCCGTTGTTTTGAAATAATTTACCTGTTATTTGTAACCACCACCTGAAACATTATTTATTCACATATTAACACTCTATTCCTTCCTCTGACACACACACACACACACACACACACACACACACACACACATAGACACAGATCTACGACTATGTTTTGTTGTATTCAAATACACATCATTACTTTTTGCCATGCTTTCAACAACACTTGATACAAGATAATTAGTAAATTTTTTTGGGTGAAAAAATTCCTAGGAAATTTATGGAGAATATTGTTTTGAATTAGTGTTTTGATTCTGAATAAGAATTGCAAACAGTTTCAGCCTCACAGAAAATATGGAGCACTTCAGAGACCTTAAAACTTTCTGGTGCATGTTCTAGACTGGTAGGGAATGTGTAAGAAAACATGAATGCATCATGTTTAAAACACAGCATCTCTCTTAATTCTGTGATCATGTTGGTGTCTTTATAATGTGCCCTTTCTCTGTTCCAGCTGTTTGCATGAGTTACATGGAAGGAAGAAACCAAACCCGTGTTACACAGTTTATCCTCCGGGGACTCTCAGACCAGGGGGAGCTGCAGTCACCGCTCTTTTGGCTGTTCCTGTCCATGTACCTGGTCACCTTCACTGGGAACCTACTCATCATCCTGGCCATTATCACAGACTCCCACCTCCACACACCCATGTACTTCTTCCTCTCCAACCTGTCCTTCTCTGACATCTGCTTCACCTCCACTACCATTCCAAAGATGTTGCTGAATATCCAGACACAGAGCAGAGTGATCACCTATGCAGGCTGCCTCAGCCAGATGTACTTTTATGTGCTTTTTGGAGGATTAGACACCTTCCTCTTGACAGTGATGGCCTATGACCGGTTTGTGGCCATCTGTCACCCCCTGCACTACATGGTTATCATGAACCCCAAGTTCTGTGGCATCCTGCTCCTGGGGTCCTGGGTATTGAGTGTTCTTACCTCTCTATTACATGATTTAATGATTTTGCGACTCTCTTTTTGCACAGAGTTGGATTTGCTTCACTTTTTCTGTGAACTCAATCAGGTGATCCAACTGGCTTGCTCTGATACCTTCCTCAATGACTTGGTCATGTATCTGGTAAGTGGACTTCTGGGTGTTGTTCCACTCACTGGAATCCTCTCTTCTTACTCTAGAATTGTATCTTCCATTTTGAGAATTTCATCATCGAGTGGCAAGTATAAAGCATTTTCCACGTGTGGGTCTCATCTTGCAGTGGTCTTCTTGTTCTATGGTACAGGCCTTGGGGTATATCTTAGTTCTGCTGTTTCACAGAACTCCAGGGCAAGTGCCATAGCCTCAGTGATGTACATGGTGGTGACGCCCATGCTGAACCCCTTCATCTATGGTCTGCGGAGCAGAGACATCAAGCAAGCCCTGAGAAAGCTCTTTAGCAGCGAGACATTCTCTGCATATAAAATATTTTGTTTCAAGATAAACACTTGAGTAACAGTACTCCAAACCCTAGAAGAGATACATACTGATATTTGTATCAGTTCATAGGGTGACAGACTGCAGTTTATTTTTCTACAGTATTCGGTTGCTAAAAGTTTTTCATACATTATGAGCATCTATTCTGTAGGTGTTTTAAGTTTATTTATTGATTTTGAGAGAGAGTGCAAGAGAGAGTGGGCGGGGCAGAGAGAGATTGAGAGAATATATGAAGCTGAGTCCATGCTTTCAGAACAGAGACTGGAGTGGGGCTCATATCAGATATTATGAGATCATGACCGAACCAAAATCAAGAGTGGGACATTTAACTGAACCACCAAGGCACCCATTTTCCAGATTTTTAAAAAAGTGTTTAGACCTTTTATTAAATTGTATCAAATGGATTTTTAATTTTTTAAATATATATTTATTTTGTGAAAGAGGGTTATAAGGGGCAGAGAGAGAACTGGAGACAGAATCAGAAGCATGCTGCTGGCTCTGAGCTGTCAACACAGAGCACGACAAGGGTTCAAACCTGTGAACTGCGATATCATCATCTGGACCAAAGTCAGATGCTGAACCAACTGAGTCACCACAGTGCCCCAACTGCATGGGATTTGAAGAACATATATATAACATAGCAAATTGAGTACTTGTAATGTGATAGGAGGAGCAGTGGGGGAAATGCAAAGTGCTTCTCTTCTGGGTTGGAAGCAGGTATCTGATAGGGTATCTGCTTTTGGATGAAAATCATCAAACATATCAGAAGTTATATACAAGTTTCTCAGGTTTTATGTCAATCCACCTTGGAAAGAGATCACACCTGGAAGAGCAGAGGCACCTGGAACCCTGTGTGATTAGTTTACAATAATCCACCTCCACTATGCAATCTGTAGTTTTCCCTCACACTGTCCAAAACATAAATTAATTGTGAAGGTAATAGAAATAGTGACTCCGGCTGTTTCAGGCCTTGATGGTGTCATTCTTGGTGATTCTCCCAGGGATGCATTATACTTTTATTTTAACATTTTGGTAGGCAGCTGATTTCTCTCAGCACTTCATACAATAATAGGCACTTCACGGATCACACACACAATGTGGCTACTCTAACTCTTGCCACCTGCATCTTCTTTAATGCTGCATCGCAGAGATTAGGCAGTGATAGTGGGAAACACGCATGGACCTAACCTGTGGTGAATGAGACAGAGTAAGACTCATGTCTCCTTATCACCTGACCCCAGAGGTGTCCATTTTGATTGTAAGCCATAATGGTCATTTCCTATCATCTGATTCATAGTTTTCCAGCAAAAAGTTTCTGATTAGTTTTTTAATTTATTAAAGTTTTTAAATGTTTTTTTAATTAGAGAGAGAGAGAGAGAGAGAGAGAGAGAGAGAGAGAGAGAGAGAGAGAATGAATCTGAAGCAGGCCTCCGATTCTGAGTTGTCAGCACAGAGCCCGACATGGGGCTTGAACTCCCGAATCATGAGATCATGACAAGAGCCAAATTTGGATGCTTATCTGACTGAGTCACCCAGGCTCCTACTTTTTATGTTTATGTACTTTTGTGAAAAAGAAGGGGGAGGACAGAGAGAGACAGAGACACATTCCAAAGCCAGATGCAGGCTCTGAACTGTCAATCCAGGGCTTGAAGAGTGACTCAAACCCATAGACACTGAGTTTACCACCTGAGCCAAATTTGAGATGCTTAACTGAGCCACTCAGGCACCCCTCAATTTATTGAAAAATTTTAATTCCTATATAGTAAACATACAGTGTGATATCAGTTTCAGGTGTTTATCAGTGCCTCAACTCTTCCCAAAACACCAAGTTCTCATCACAACTAATTCCACTTCTTATTCTCCATCAACTATTTACCCCATATCCTCCTATTAGGGGACACAGATTTCTGCAAATCTAGAACTTGATACTTATTATGGGGTGCTCTGACTTGTTAGTGAGAACCTCAAAAGACAGGGGACCTCCTTGTGGGATAGGAGGATTTAAGGGGATAAGAGCCCATCAGGGAATGCCAAGGCTGTGTCCCAACACTGGGACAAGTTTGCATTCTATTTTTCTCTCCTAGCTCCAGAGACCCAAGTCTCTTACAGGAAAGAGAGACAAAAGAGTATTTCATTAATAAGACTCATGGGAGTTTATGCCCTAGTGTTACAGAAATTGAAAAAGCCTTTGCTGCACCCATGAAGTGACTCCTGTCATCTCAAGTGATATGAGGACAGAGCTGCATTTTCTAGAGCCTTCCCACGTGGGGCCGTGTCTCTTTCATTCCTGAGGTCATAACTTCCAACCCTAGCAATCATCCATGGGAGAGAGTGGGTCATCGATCTCACGCTGTTCTGGGCTAACATCTGGGTGAGCCGTGGCCTCTTCTGAAGTGCTGGGGAAATGTGTTATGGTGGGAGGGACCTCTTGCATCTGTAGTTGTTTTAGGGGCATCACCAGGGACAATAAGTTAAGGGGAGTTTGTGATATCAGGCCCTGCCCATTACGGCTGTGATTGTTGGGAAAACATGAATACAGTCAGCCATCTCTCCCTGATCTGTTTCCTCCAGAGTTCGTGCTTCATCAATTAGCCTTCATCTCTTGACAGACTTTCCTCTGTTTTAATTGCTTGTTCTATCATTGTTGGGAGTGACTATTTACCAGTATTGCACCATTTGTTAATTGGAGTCATTTAAGAGACATTTTCCCCAACAATTATTGTCTGGTAGGCACTACTGTTTATTCTCTGTAAATAAGTAACTAATGCAGTGTTTCTTTTGTCATGGTCCTCACTGTGTGAACCGAGATGTAAAAATGAATAAATGTGATACTGAGGGTTGCACTGAAACTCTGGGAAGTAGATCCCCTAAAGTTGTCTCTTTATTTTATTTGTAATTGTTTTCAAGAAAGAGGACTCTTTCACAGGAGTCCATGTAGCTTCCCAGAGAAGTGATTAGATCCCGACCCTTGTATGCGATGTTGGGGTCTTTCCCTGGAGACAAAGGGAGTGGGCAACTCAGAAACAACAGAGGAGGAAATTGAGAGATTAAGTAGAGTGGAAGTTGTGCTGCTGGAATTAGAAATACTTCTTACTGTCTCACCAACCATCAGGAGCAGGGTCTGCGATATGAAGTCAAATGAACTTGGCTGGGTAGTCAATAGTCAGACTAACAAACAATCTTACTTTTTGGCTTGAAGATGGAAATTGCAGTCTGAAATTAGTGAGTGTAAGTGCAGGTTTTACGTCAGGGCACAGTTTTGAAAAAGTATTTTCTATAGAAAAATGACTCAGGTCATTGTGAGATAAAACTAGTGCTGCATTCAGAGTGGGAGAGGGGATATTGAGGGATAGAAATAGCACCATGAGTGTGAGATGGGAGACACAGGGTGGGTCTCTGAGGGGGTGGAAATCATGAATAGAGAAATTCAGTTGAGTGTTTTCATTCATTCTTAAATGTTTACCAGAAACAATGCAGATGCAGTCATTATTGCATTGAAAGCTTTCAAACTGTCTGTGGTATTATTATTTTATTAGACTTATGGAAAGAGTCACTGACAGCAGTGATGCTGCTCATACAGGTAAGAGAACATTCGGGACGATCTCAGAGCACAGTGTTTCCAAAGATTCTGCATTACTAATTTTAACTTTTGCTTTAGTATTTGTAACAGTTTCACATTTACAAAACAAAGTTGCTGTGATTTTTCAGAGGGTTCTCCTCACCTCTCTTCCCAGTTTTTACTATTACAATCGCATCTTGTCTCTCACATGGTTAATTTTAATCTTCATATCTGCTGAGGATCCATAAGCAGTGGCTTTTTCTTAGGCTTCATTTGTTCCTGATACAGGGATAGTTTAGGAGTACTAGGAAGGCATTCTGTAAGATAATCATTGTTTGGACTTGCCTTATTTTTCTTTTGTTCATGAGCAGACTGGGACTGTGGGTGACAGACAAGAAGAGCAGGGAGGGAAGCAGGTATTTTCAATGTCATGACATCAAGGGTACATTGTCAACATGACTAATTCTCAGGGTGTTGATATTGGTGTCCTGGCTGACATGATATTTATCACGTTTCTCTTTCCCCTTTTTTTCCACCCAGTACTCCTGTGGGAACTTTCTATGTGCAACCCCATCTTTATGTAGTGGTAGCTGTCTTACACCCCCTTAAGAATAGAATATTTCTGCAAATCATTGGTTGTCTTCTGCACTAGAGATTGTGTTTTCAGGATTTATTTTTCAGTTATTTACAGTATATCCTCTGTGTTATAATGCAATCCTAGCTTATTTTGTTGCTCAAATTGTTTCAGCTTTGGAAATGGAGAGCTCCTTCAGTTAGCTGATATGTCCTTTTGGTCTGTCTCCATCATTTTTGGCCTTTGAGGGACATCATATCATGATGTGTTATAGGAAAAATGCTTCAGTTTCATACTCAGCTTAACGTATTTCCCAAGGAGCCCTACAGTCAGTCATTTCTGCGAGGAGCCCATTTTTATTTTATGGAATCATGGATGAGAGTCAAAATCTTGGTACCTGCTGTGCTTGTTGTTTCTACAGTCTCTATATCCCCTCATCTGACCTGGCAAGGAAAATATGAGTGTTTACTACTTAGTGTATGTGTGGACATCCATACATGTGTGTATATGTAACTCTCTACATTTTTAATTAAGCAAAAGTAAGTTCATAATGATGGCTCCAGCTTTGATTCAGGAACAAGGGAATATAAGAGTCAGTCCACCTTGATTACATGTCAAGTCCCACACCAAATGTGATAACCTCATTCCTACATCTTACTGCCCATTTCCTTATATGTTGATTTACAGTTCACATGTGTAGGGCTATCAGCATTGTTGACAGTAGCCTCCGTGATACATTTTCTCCAGTGCAGAGCCATGCTTCTTTGCAATTTCTTTGATGTCCAGGTTTATGGACTCTTTTCTTTTCCCAGATCTTGTTTCTCTGCACGTTTTTTTTTTAGCCCAGATGTTTCGCTGATACTATGGCATGCAATTGTATTACAGATAGATGGTTTTTTCACATGTACATTCAAGGTAGAATTCCCTTGGTCACCTGAGTTTTACGTTTGCATTGATTTATATCCTGCACCTTTGTTGAATTCCTTTATTACTCTATAATTTTTCAGTAGGGTGGTTTTTAACCTCCAGATTTTTGGAGGTTTTCCAGACTTCTTCCTGTGGTTGATTTTAAGTATCATAGCATTGTGATCTGAAAGTGTGCATGGTATGATCTCAAATCGTTTGTATTTATGGAGGGCTGTTTTATGACCCACTATGTGATCAAACTTGAAGAATGAGCCATGCATCCTCGAGAAGAAAGTGAATTCACTAGCTTCATGATGCAGAGTTCTAAATATATCTATTAATTCCATCTGGTCAAGTGTGTTGTTTAGGTCCATTGTTTCTTTAGTGATTTTTTTGTCTGGTTGACCTATCCATTGTTGTAAGCGGAGTATTAAATTCCTCTGCAATTAGCACATTCTTATCAATGAGATCATTTTTTGTTTGCAATTATTTGTTTTATGTATTTGGGTGCTCCCAAATTTGGGGCGTAGATGTTTATAATTGTTAGGTCTTCCTGATGGGGAGACCCTGTAATTATTATGTAATGTCCTTCTTCATCTTTTGTTACTGCCATTGCTGTAAAGTCCAGTTTATCCGATATAAGTATGGCAACTTCACCTTTTTTTGGCGTCCAGTCACATGGTAAATATTTCTCCATCCCCTTACTTTGAATCTGAAGGTGTCTTCAGGTTTAAGGTGAGTCTCTTGTAGATAGCAAATAGATGGGGTTTTATTTATTTATTTATTTATTTATTTTATCCATTCTGCTACCCCGTGTCATTTGATTGGAGTGTTCAGTCCTTTTACATTCAGTGTTATTATTGAAAAATGTGTTTTTGGATTCATTGTGTTCTCTGTAGAGTTCATGTTTATATTGATGTCTCCGGTGTCTTATATTCCTTGCTACATTTCCTTCATAGAGTCCCTCTTAGGATTTCTTGTAGGGCTGGTTTGGTGGTGATTAATTCTCTCAATACCTGTTTAATTGGGAACACCTTTATCTCTCCTATTTTGAATGATGGACTCGCTGGATAAAGGATTCTTGGTTGCATATTTTTCCTGTTCATCACATTGAAGATTTCTTGTCATTCCTTTCTGGCCTGCCAAGATCATTATATAGGTCTATAACCACTCTGACAGGTTTACCTTTGTATGTTCAGGGCCTTTTATCCCTAGGTGCTTTCAGAATTCTCTCTTTGTCTTTATATTTTGCCAGTTTCACTATGATATGTCATGCTGAAGGTCGTTTTAAGTTATGTTTTAGACGAGTTCTATGAGCCTCTTGATTTTCAATGTCTTTCTCTTTTTCCTACTGAAGAATGATTGGGAGAATCAGACAATTAGAGGGGAAATTAAAAAAACATATGGAAACAAATGAAAATGAAAATACAGCAATCCAAATGCTCTGGGATACAACAATGGCAGTCCTAAGAGGAAAGTTTATTGCAATCCAGACTATTTCAACAAACTAGAAAAGACTCATAATCAAAATCCTACAGGGCACCTAAGGAAACTAGAAAGGGAGCAGCAAGAGCACCTCCAACCCAGCAGAAGAAGAGAAATAATAAGGATCAGGGCAGAAATAAACAATATAGAATCTAAAAAAGCAGATGAAAAAAGCAATGAAACCAAGAGTTGGTTTTTTGAAAAAAAATAAACAACATTGATAAACATCAAGCTAGGCTTCTCAGAAAGAAAAGAGATGATACCCAAGTAGACGAAATCATGAATGAAAATGGATCTATTACAACTGATCCCTCAAAATACAAGAATCATCAGAGAATACTATGAAAAATTATATGCCAACAAACTGGGCAATCTAGAAGAAATGGACAAATTCCTTTTCTTTTTTAAATAGTTTCTTGTCAAATTGGTTTCCATACAACACCCAGTGCTCTTCCCCACAAGTGTCCTCCTCCATCACCACCACTTCTTCTCCCCCCTCCCCCATCCCTTCAACCCCCAGTTTGTTTTCAGTATTCAATAGTCTCTCATGCTTTGCATCCCTCCCCCCCAAACTCGCTTTTCCTCTTCCCCTCCCCCTGGTCCTCCATTAGGTGTCTCCTGTTCTCCTGTTAGACCTATGAATGCAAACATATGGTATCTGTCCTTCCTTCCTGACTTAAGAAATGGACAAATTCCTAAACATACATGCACTACTCTAGATTTTTTCTTGTTGTTCATGCTTAAATTAAAATATATATATGTATTTAAAAAGATTTTATATTTAAAAATTTTTAGTGTTATATTTATTTTTGATACAGAGAGAGACAGAGCATGAGAGGGGGAAGGACAGAGAGAGAAGGAAACACAGAACCGGAAGAAGGCTCCCGGCTCTGAGCTGTTAGCACAGAGCTTGAAGGGGGGCTCGAACCCACGAATGTGAGATCTGACCTGAGCCGAAGTTGGAGGCTTAGCCAACTGAGCCACCCAGGCACCCCTAAAAAGATGTTAAGTGTTTGTTTATTTTTTAAATGAGAGAGGGACAGAATGTGAGTGGGGCGGGACACAGAGAGATGGAAACACAGATTTGAAACAGACTCTAGGCTCTGAGTTTCAGCACAGAGCCTCAGTGGGGCTTGAACCCATAAACGATGAGATCATGACCTGAGCAAAAGTTTGATGCCCAACCAACTGAGCTACACAGGTACCCCTTATTATATATATATATTTTTAATAAGATGCCTGTTTTTGGTGTGTGAATAGAACTCATATTACTCCTTGCATACTAATTTGGTGCCTTTTATTTAGTTCTTTTTATTTTATTTTTCTTTTGGTTATTTCGTGTGTCTGGTATTTGCAATACCATGTTGCATAAAAGGTCTGGAAAAAAAAGATGCTTGTCTTGCCTTAACGTAGGGGTCACTCTCAGTGTTTCACTATTAAGAATGATTTTATACTTGAGTTTTTGTATAAGGCCTATTTAGTGTTGTGGAAGTTTCCTTCCAATCTTAGTACCTTGAACACTGTTAGTACTAAGGAATGCTTCATTTTGTCTCATTTTACTTACCCTTTGTTGAGATACTCATGTCCTTTTATCCTTCATTCTTTAAATGTGAGGTATTACACTGAGGGAGATGTATTAGTTCAACCATTCTGGCCTTCCTCGAATAAATGCCATTTGGCCATGATGCAGAATCCTTTCTACACCATGATCCAAAGGCTGCATTGCTTGAATCAGGTCACACAAAAATTCCTTGGGATTATTGTTCTGTACTTTCCTTTTCCTGCAATGTCTTTTTATGGCTTTGGGTCAGTGGCCCAATGGAATAAAGGAGGAAGTGTTTCCCCTATGAATTATTTTGGGAGAGATTGATAAAGATTGATGTTAATTCTTCTAATTCTTGTGGTTCTAGTGACCCTTAGCTGTGACAACAGCACTGGAATTCCTATGTCACAACCTGCAGTTCTTCTAGGAGAAAGCACTTTGACTTGTGGGGTAGCCTGTCCCCTGCTTCCTAAATATTTGTGCTTCAGCTACAAGAGTACACAGAATTACAATAAAGGAGAACGCTCTCTCTCCCTATCCACACTCGTGTGTGTGTGTGTGTGTGTGTAGCACAAGGAGAATTTATCAGTGAGGTGCACACCCATTAAACACGATAGCAGGCTGGAGCTGTCTTATGCAATAGAAAATGGAGCATTTCGACCAACTGGAGACCTAGAGTAAGGATAAGAGAGAATGACAGAGAATTATGGAGGAATGAATTATGTTCCATATGTATACATTGTATAAAATGTATCCTGTTATAGATAGATGTTATCTATAACATATACATATAAAAACAATAATAAACTGTAGTGTGCATTGCCTTAGAATGTTTCCACATGCAGGAGGCTTTGAGCTCTTCTCTCTTATTTACATTCAACTCTTCCTCCAGTTGTGTTATCTGTTCCGTTCACAACTTTCTTTTGATGTTGCCTGATGGTTTTGGATGAGCTCTTGACTCAAGGTCTTTGCACATGTGATTTCTCTGCCTTGCCTGGTTTTCAAAAAGTTACCCACATGTTTCATACATCCCTTAGTTTTCCAGGCCGGAAGCCCCTGATCAGACATGACACAATGGCAGGTTTCCCTTCCCCTGAGGGCTCCTTTGTCCTGGATTACTTTACTTGTTATTTGTAACCACCACCTGAAACATCATTTATTCATTATTAACACTCTGTTCTTACCTCTGAGACACACGTACACACACACACACACACACACACACAACACACACACAGATCGACGACTATGTTTTGTTGTATTCAAATACACATTACTACTTTTTGCCATGCTTTCAACAACACTTGTTACAAGATAATTAGTAAATTTTGTTGGGAGAAAAAAAGTTCCCAGGAAATTTATGGAGAGCATTGTTTTGAATTAGTGTTTTGATTCTGAATAAGAATCATAAACAGATTCAGCCTCACAGAAAACATGGAGCATTCTAGAGTCCCTGAAATTTTCTGGTACATGATGTAGACTTGTAGGAATGTGTAAGAGATAATGAATGCATCATGTTGAAAACACAGCCTTTTTAAAATTCTGTGATCATGGTGGTGCCTTTACAACACCCTTGTCTCTGTTCCAGCTGTTTGCATCAGTCACATGGAAGGAAGAAACCAAACCCGTGTTACACAGTTTATCCTCCTGGGACTCTCAGACCAGGAAGAGCTGCAGTCACTGCTCTTTTGGCTGTTCCTGTCCATGTACCTGGTCACCTTCACTGGGAACCTACGCATCATCCTGGCCATTATCACAGACTCTCGCCTCCACACACCCATGTACTTCTTCCTCTCCAACTTGTCCTTTTCAGACATCTGCTTCACCTCCACCACCATCCCAAAGATGCTGCTGAACATCCAGACGCAGAGCAGACTGATCACTTATGCAGACTGCTTCAGCCAGATGTACTTTTTCATGCTTTTTGGAGAATTAGACAACTTCCTCTTGACAGTGATGGCCTATGACCAGTTTGTGGCCATCTGTCACCCCCTGCACTACATGGTCATCATCAACCCCAAGTTCTGTGGCATCCTGCTCTTGGGATCCTAGGTATTGAGTGCTCTTAACTCTCTATTACAGGACTTGATGGTTTTAAGACTGTGCTTTTGCACAGAGGTGGAAATCCTTCACTTTTTCTGTGAACTCAATCAGGTGATCCAACTTGCTTGCTCTGATACCTTCCTCAATGACCTGGCCATGTATCTCGCAAGTGGACTTCTGGTTGTTGTTCCACTCACTGGCATCCTCTCTTCTTACTCTAGAATTGTATCTTCCATTTTGAGAATTTCATCAGTGAGGGGCAAGTATAAAGCATTTTCCACATGTGGGTCTCATCTCTTGGTGGTCTCCTTGTTCTATGGTACAAGCCTTGGGGTGTATCTTAGTTCTACTGCCTCA
>PJEM01015200.1:9581-31252 GCA_004023845.1 Helogale parvula | reverse complement strand
TTATCATCCAACTAGTAATTTTCAACAGAAGTATCCTATAATTAAAGTTACTAAATTTCACTGGTAATTGGAAATTCATTTTTGGCAATAAGTCTTGTTTCTCAAGTGCTTTGGTTTTCAAAGAAACCATGTATCTGCAACAGAATGTTAATTTTTTTCTTTTTTCATTTATGAATCTGTCTGAAGTAAGATACACAGCCCATTTTCCCAACCCAGTTATGTTTGCATTGTGTGTAATTTCTGGTTAAAAAATACTGCATTTACAGCCAGCTTTTCTTTTTCTTTACCAGGTGATGGATTTGTCAGTAGTATTTGCATTCTTTGATTTAATAAAGTTATTAAATAGATGTCAGGTATTTGGTATGATTTGGCATGCTAGGTGATCAGAATAGAAAGATGATAAGATACAGAGCACGTGCTCAGAGCTCTGTCTGGTGAGGGGAAGTGGTACAAGTCGGAAGCATCAGAAGCAGCTTCTTGGAGAGCGTAGTGATTGAGCCATAGTTGATGTTACTGTGTTGAAGTCTGGCCGGGGTTTTCCAGGCAGAGAAAAGTATCTGCAAAGGAAGGGAAAGAGGTTTCTGAGAATGTGACCTCATTAAGGGAGTAGTTTGCTCGGCTTGGGGACAGATGTTAAGTCAGGAGAGTGATGGGAGAGAGGCAGGAAGAGGAGGCCCAAAGGGAGGCGAACGGGACCTACACATTGAAGGGTATTGTGGTTTACAAATCATATGAGATGAACCACTGATGGTTTTGGCAGAGTGGGATTATGGTTAGTTTTGCATGATTTCAACTTCTATCCTTCCTCCGCTCATGAAAATTTTCTCTATATAAGTGTTACATTCTTTCACTTTTTCCTTTTGTGGACTCAGCTACAATTGTGAGCAAAATACACTTGCTAATGACACATAGGTAATGAGAATATGTGACTCTTATACTATGAGTTCAGTACTTTAGTAGCATTTTTAAAATCACTGGAATTCAACTTTCCTCGGTTTTTATTCCGTCACCATTAACAACTAGATGTGTAACTTTGGATAAATCATTCTATCTAGCAAACTTTTGGCGTTTTATTGCTGGAGTCTTTGTTACTCACTGTGGATTACGGAAGGGCGTTCCTTGTGGTTTCTGCTCTATAAGAAACACATCCCATTAGAGGGCTTTTTCTCTTGGATAAAATTGGGGATGATAATACTTGTCGAAATGGATATTTGACAACAGTGGAAGTGGTTTTGGAGGAAGGAGCTAATATATTTGGGAATTACCTTCTAGAAAAGTAAAATTATCTAGAAGACACTATTTTTTGATTGAGGTTTTTCTCAAAATTATGACCTAAACTCTAGAAAAATGTTCATACAGATTGTAAATCTTTGTGGAAGGGTAATTATGTTGAGCATCATGTCTTCTGCTTAAAACACTGATTTCTTTTTCAGGCAAACAACATGGGTGTTGGAGTGGTAGGAATTATAGAGTGTAATTTCCTAAAGCCAACTCATAATAAACAAGATTTTGACTATACTAATGAGTACAGGTATGTTACTTATTTAAGTTACTGACTTTTTACATTTTTTAAAGCATTTTCATAACTTTTCCTAAGCTGAAATTTTTTTTCCATCTTGTGGATATTTTTATAGCATAGAACTTTAAGAAAATTGGTAGGTGAGAGGCTCACATGGAAAACACATTTAACCATCTTCGCCCATCCTGGGAATTGTATGAAATACGTTGTCTCCTGTCTTTGTTGATGAAGTATTTCTGAGATTTGTGGAAAATACAGAGGGTGTGCCTGCTTTCTGGTGTCAGCATTTATTGTGTAATATCCTGACACTTTGTGCTTATTAGATGGGAACTTTAAGGTAATTCAGTCCTGTGAACCCTGGACAGAAATACTCCTATCTTTTAAGCATGGTTAGAAGCCTTAGGATGAATATGACCATCATCATGACTTATAAATTCAGGAAGCACAGTTTTCCTACTGAGCATATATAATGGAGTAGAATGTAGGAACATTTGTGATTAAAATCAGAGATAATGCAATATGCTTTTTCTTCAAAGAACAAATAAAGTGGAAGGAAGAAAATAATAAAGATGAGAGCAAAATCAGTGAATTAGGAAACACATATGCAGAAAACCAATTTACATTCAGAATTCACTCCTGAGGCAGAGCCTACTCGTGTTTTTTGAATGGGGATCATTTAATATAAGGAATTAATAACTAAGGTAGTAGAGGGTGATTACAAGAAGGGGTAAAAGAGGACAGTAAGTATCCAAAACTAGCAGATATGAAAGGTGATTACCTCGAGGTTGAAAGAGTAGATAGTAAAGGAACTAGCCCAGCCCCCCCCCCCCCCCCCCCAAGTTAGAGACTCAGACAAGCCGGGAACAAGCCACCTACTGTGTTCAGAAGCTTGACAGGAGGCCTGGCCGAGTGCTGGTCTGGAGACCTGGCCACCGCTGCGAAGGGGTGTGGGTACACTGGGGCTGTGCTGTCGGGAGACCTGTCTTTGCCAAGGATGTGGACACGCTGGAGCTGGTCTCTGTGGCTGGACGTCGTGGGTCGCTGGAGGGCAGAGCTGGAGCTCCTCCAGGGCGCTGCTGGGCTCCGCTTGAACAATAATAACCAGAACGTACCAGAACCTGATGGGCATGTGTCTTGCTATCACCTAGCTAGTTCATTGCCCTGTTAATCCAGTTTAACATTTTTCAGGCTGCCATAGGATAATTGTTTACATGATCAAGCTTTAGAATCACAAATCTGAGCAAAGAAAACTGGATTTGAAGCTGAGAGACAAAAAGTTTATAACTGAAAAAAAATCATATATACCACTTAACTTGTTAAGTTGTAGTATATATAAATTTGTTCTCTGATAAGAGTAGTACAATCTATAAGCATCTGTCAATAAAAGGGGGGAAAAGGAGAAAACAGAAATCATCAGGATCAGAAATGAAAAGGAGGACATTACAACAGACCTACAGACACAAAAACGTCAAAGGAATAGTAGGAACAATTTCTCACCATCCTAGATGAATTGGGCACATTCCTTTGAAATTGAATCAATTTTTAGAAAACTACCCACTTAAGAGGGCACATAACTTTGTTAGTCAACTCATGAATACATTGCAAAAGGAAAGTTATATCATTTTCTCTCATGATCAAGATATAAAAATCTTAATTAAAATACTAGCAGATACCGTCCAGTGATAAATAAAAAGAATAATTAATACATTAAAACTAGTTGGAGTATATTCCAAGATGACATAGGTAGTTTTAATGTTCAAAATCAATGTAGTTCATCACATCGATGTTAGAAAAGAAAAATCAGGTTATTTTCATAGGTAAGAAAAAGCACTTGATAAATCACAACACACATTTGTAATTGAGGGGAAAAGGGACACTTACAAAACCGTTAATGAAAGGGCATTGTATCCATACAGAGCATGGACACGGAACACCAGGCGTCCCTCCTAGTGGTGGATTATTGAATGCCCTCCCCTTAGGGTGAAGATGAGATACAGATGCCGGCTCTCTATTCCTGAATAATAAGGAAAGAAAAAGACATGAAAGTTCACGAGGGTTGGAAAGGAAGAAATAAAACTTTTCTGTACAAGAGAGTATTAAGTAGGGGCGCCTGGGTTGGCTCAGTCGGTTAAGCATCCGGCTTTGGCTCAGGTCATGATCTCACAATTCATAGGTTTGAGCCCCGCATCGGGCTCGGTGCTGACAGCTCAGAGCCTGGAGCTGCTTCAGATTCTGTATCTCCCTCTCTCTCTGACCCTCCCCTGCTCACTCTCTCCCTCTCTCTCTCAAAAAAATAAATAAAACGTTAAAAAAAAAGATAGTATTAAGTATAAAGTCCAAAGTAATCTGCGAATTTAGAATTCATAAAAGGAACAAGTTTAGTATATATTCTAGGGTTACTGGATAAGAAGTATTCAGAAATCAGTTGTATTTCTGTTTACCAATGACTAAAAACAAGAACATGAAATTTTTCAAAAGTCATAATAGTGTCAAAAATTCAAGTACTTTGACAATATGCAATATATACATTGAAAACTATCAGATATTGTGGAGTAAAATTTAAGCCCTAAATAAGTAGGTGTACCAAGTTCAAGAGTTTGAAGGCTGAATATTATAAAATGTCAGTTTTTCTCTAAAATAAATATAATTCCAGTTTAACAAAATACTTGCCAGTATGTATTTATATTAATAGGCTTATTCTAAACTTTATGTGGAAGGTCAGAAGACCAGAGATACTTAAGACAATCATTAAAGAAAAACAAAGCAAGAAAACTTAATACTATTAAATACCAGCACTTACAGAGCTGCATTAACCAAGTGTGGTGTTAAAGGATAAGCAGTCTAGTGAAATAAACACCCCCGGCCCCACTTTGTACATTCGGTGACCTGATGTATGACAAAGATTACATCCTGTAGTGGGAAAGTGATCATCTTTCCAAAAATGCTGGGTCAGTTGGCAATTTGTATGGATAACATAGCTTCTACCTCAAATGTAGCAAGAAATCGATACAGATGGGTTTTAGACCTAAATGAGAAAGACAAAAACAAAATGGAAACAAGAAAATTTTCAAAAACCATTGGGGAGCAGGTTTTTAAAACAAGATGCAAAAAAAAAAAAAAGTATTAATCATAATGGGCAGAAATGGGAAACTTATTTAAAATGAGTAAGAGAATATAGGGCAGTTGGCACTCCTGTCTTTGCTAGTGGGTATGAGAGTTGATCAGTTTTGAGGACTATTAGATTATCAAGTAAAGCCGGCCGTCAGTGCCCTGCAGCCCCGCTCCTCAGTCTATCCTCGGCAGAAATGGGTGCAGCCTCTAGGACTAAGGAATAGAGGGAATGAGAAAGAGATGAAGAAGGATTGAAAATGTGAGGTGCAGGGAGGGGATGTATTTGGGAGGGAGGATTCATTCTCATCTGAGTGCTTACATGTTAACGTAATCATGGAGGAAAATTTAGAGATAATGGGTGGGTATAGAAGTGTCTGATTGAGTCTGCCCGTGTAGAATTTGAAACCTGGATATTTGAAAGCTTTATTTTAAATTTAGGATGTTACCCTGACTGCACCTTGTGTGTGAGTAGTTGTGGCACAGCAGGTGCAGAGCTCAGGTGAGTGCTTAGTAAGGGCGGCCTTCGAGTTCTTTCCCACAGTAGATCCCATTGATTTGCGTTTTGTTAACATCTTATTGGGCAAGAACTGACGGTCTTAATTGTGGGACAAGCTATTTGGAAGTATACTTGCTGGTAACGATTACATACTTTTATTCTAACTTGAAGCTTGTGTTGGTTGGGGTTGGAATTCAGAGCCTGCAATTCTCCCACTAAGTGGTCTGAGGCAGGCTTCCTCAACAGAGGACACGAGTGTTATTATTTATGTCTTCAAAGATGGTTCTGGCTCTGGTCTAGGAGCTGTAAAAATTTTTTTTGATGTTTATTTTTGAGAGAGAGAGTGATCGGGAGCGAGAGAGGGGCAGAGAGAGGGAGACACAGAATCCGAAGCAAGCTGCAGGCTTCGAGCTGTCAGCACAGAGCCTGACGCGGGGCTCGAACCCACGAACTGTGAGATCATGACCTGAGGCGAAGTCGGACAGTTAACTGACAGCCACCCAGGTGCCCCTCTAGGAACTTAATGCCCTTAAAGAAAATGCCACAAGCGCATTGTTTACTAACTGTACCGTTGGGCGTCACCATCCACTGCCCCCATAGCGTCCACACAGTCATCACTAGGTTGTTTGCTTTCTCTGTGTTTGACAAAGATTTAATCTTTGGTTTTTTTCTTAAATTGATTTTATGATTTTCTTTTTTAAGGCTAACAATTGCAGCCCTAGGAGAAAAGCTGAATGATTACTGGAATGAAATGAAAGTCAAGAAAAATTCAGAATATCCTCTGAATTTGCCAGTTGAAGATATCCAGTATGTACATGAAACAGTATCAACCATTCTGATTTCAAGATGTGATACGGGGAGGGTATAGTGGTTGTACGGTGTTCACAAACTTTTGACTAACCCATAGTCAGATGTAAATTCTACAACCCCAGTCAGTACACCATGAAATGAACCAATGAATATATACATTTATTTACCATATGCACAAAAGATTCATGAAATCGTATTTACCCAAATGTTGCATGCTGCTCATTTTAAAAGTGCAAGTCTTAACCCATTATATTGATTTCATGATCCCCCAATGGGTTGTATCTCATGGTTTGAAAAACCCTTGTCTGGTGTAATAAGTAGGATGATGAGTCTAAGGCCAGACCTGAAATTCAATTCTAATTCTGCTTAAATAATGATGTGGGCATCGAACATATTACTTGGCCTCTTACAAGTTTATTTTTTAATTTGTGAAATGGGAACATTAGGAACACTCACCTCCTAGAGTTGTAAGACTTAAAAGTATGCCGGACAGGCGTTCGGTAACAGGGGTAGCACACAGTACCGGTTCTATTTGTGAATCATAACTACTGATGGAAAGGTGACCAAGATGGTTAATGAAGAACGAAAAGGTGCAATTCGATGTATTTAATTTCCCATTTTATTTTTCTTTTAATGTGTCCATATACACATGCAGAGTTCTTTAAGCATAGAAAATTCTGCCAGGGTTTAAAAAATGAACAATGGTAGTTCCTGAAACAAGGGACTTGTATTTACTTTATAAACTTTTGGATTGTTTGAATTTTATCTAACTATAAATGCATTAAAAATTTTTTTTATGTGTATTTTTGAGCGAGAGAGTCACAAAGCATGAGCAGGGGAGGGGCAGAGAGAGAGGGAGGTATAGAACCTGAGCAGGCTCCAGGCTCCCAGCTGCCATCACTAAGCCAGAAGCAGGGCTCAAACCCACGGACCATGAGATCATGACCTGAGCTGAAGTCAGATGCCCAACCCCCTGAGCCATTAAGTTCCCCTTAAGTGCATTAAAAAAAAATTGATTTAAAAAGTGTTGGCAGAGGGGCACCTGGCTGGCAGAGTCAGAAGAGTATGCATCTCTTGGTCTTGGGGTTATGAGTTCAAGCCCCATGTGCGGTGTAGATATTACTTAAATAAAACTTAAAAAAATATAGAAAGTTAAGGCATTAAGGTGAAATCTTCATTTTTTTTAAGTTTAAAAACTATTATTGTTCTTTTTTAAATGTTTGTTTATTTTTGAGAGAGAGTGAGTGCAAGTGGGAGAGAAGCAGAGAGGGAGACAGGATTCCAAGCAGCATGGAGCCTGACTTGGGGCTTGAACCCACACATCGTGAGATCGCGACCTGAGCCAAAATCAAGAGTCGGATGCTTAACCAGACTGAGCCACCCAGGTGCCCCAGTCTTCGTAGATTAAATGAATATTGTTAAATGAAATGTTAAACGAATACCTACATTATTCATAGGCTCATTATAATTTTCAAATGATAAAACTATGAAGCATTTTATAAACTAAAAAATACACACATTTTAGGTATGCAGAGATATGCTATATAGTAGAGGCCAAAAGTGTAATAGCTATTAAAAATTGCTCGAGTTAGGAGCGCCTGGGTGGCTCAGTCACTTAAGCATCCGGCTTCCGCTCAGGTCATGATCTCCGGGTTCGTGGATTTGAGCCCCATGTCAGGCTCTGTGCTGACAGCTCAGAGCCTGGAGCTGCTTCGGATTCTGTGTCTCCCTCTCTCTCTGCCCCTCCCCTGCTCGTGCTCTCTCTCTCTGTCTCTGAGAAATAAATAACATTAAAAAAAATTGCTTAATTTATAGTAATAGCTTGTCTGTTTTCTGTACTTGAGTGTTTTATTGTGCTAATAAATATTACTAGATTGGACATTGCAAATGCTAACTTAATATAAATCAAAACAAGTTGTTTGGCATATTTTAAGTTGAGTTTTTATTACCAGAGAACAAATTGAATAGTATGCTATTAAATAGGACATTTAAGTCTTTTTTTTTTTTTTTAATGTTTGTTTAGTTTTGAAAGGGAGAGTGTGTGTGCTGTGTGCGCAGGCTAACAGGGGAGGGAGAAGGAGAGAGGGGGACAGGATCCAGAGCAAGCTGTGTGCTGATAGCAGAGAGCCTGATGCGGGGCTCGAACACGAGCTGTGAGGTCATGACCTGTGCCGAAGTTGAATGCTCAACCCAGTGAGCCAGGCAGGCGTCCTGGTCTCGTTTAAATTCCTGTTAGCTTTAATCTTTTGAAGGTAATGAAAATTGTTGGTTTAAAAATTTTAATTTGCTGTACGACCATAATTACATCACAGACATTTCAGGGACAATTTAAATGATCAAGGCATTTTGAGGAAGAAATGATGTAGAAGATCTAATGAAGCGTACTTAGCATCCATATTTTCATGCTAACATTATATTTTGTTTCAGGAAACGTCCTGATCAGACATGGGTTCAGTGTGATTCTTGTCTAAAGTGGCGAAAATTACCAGATGGAATAGATCAACTTCCAGAAAAATGGTATTGCTCCAATAACCCTGACCCACAGTTCAGGTACCATATAGTTGGTAGTACCCTTTTTGGAAAGGCAGAAAGTCCTATTCAAGATGTGTGAACAGGCGCTGGTGACGCGTTATTCCCATGTGATTTTTCTAACTAGAAATTGTGATGTTCCAGAAGAACCCGAAGATGAGGATGTGGTGCATCCTACTTACGAAAAAACCTACAAAAAGAGGTGAGTGTTGTACTTAGTGCGGTGGGGAATAATGGCCACATTAGCACCAGCGATGGGTCTGCGGCATTATTGATGCTTCTCCGAAATCATGCTGGTACAACCCGAAAACGATGATGACCCCCAGAAGACTTTGTTGTGGATGCATAATATCAGGTGCTTTTTTGGTTTGTTTTTTTAACAGTATAGTGTGGATATCTGCTCTTTTTTCACCTGCTATTTATTGCTGTCCTGTCTACGAGATAGTTTGCATACAGAATAGTTTGTCTTTTAGGGACCACACACAGATGACTCATAAATGATTATATAAATGTACTGTAAAGAGCTTAAAGCCTTAATAGGGAAGGTGAGGCATGTACGTATTACCAATGGGAAGCTGATGAGTATCAAACAAGGCGTGACCCAGTGCTGTTGGGAAGCCCATAACAAGAGACACCTTCTGGCTGGGGATGGGAAGGGAAACCCGGATGGGGAGGAGTCAAGGAGATCTGTGTAAGACGTCTTGAAGGACGGGTAGGATGAAGTATAGAAAACAGCGCTTCGTTCGGCTTTAGCTAAGTGCGTGAACGGGCACTATGGAAAACAGAGGCGGGAGGGAGCAGCTGGGTAAGGAATGGCCGTCGGCCCTGGTGAACTTGTGGCTAGTGTGCCGCACACAGAGGTTGGGTTCATGCGGAACTTCCAGGTGGTCTTGATCGAGAGTGCACCGTGTTTGAGGGTAAATCCAGCAGCAGAATTGGGAGTAAAGAAACCAGTTAGCAGCCAGTGTGGTGTTCCCACTCAGAGGTCAGAGTAATGCTGGTCCGGGTGGAGAACTTGAGGCAGACATTGGGGAGTGCCTGAGAAGAGAGGTGGGAAGTATTTCCTGCCTAAGGGCCTACCACTGATGATCATGAAACTGAAGCAAAGTTCAGTGTACTTACCTCGGTGACTCTGTGAAATGACAAATCTGTCAATGGGAAACGGAATTGAAAAATAATAAATTAATAAATTTACACATGTTCACTTTTCATCCTTTTTTTCTTTTTCTTTTTCAAGAGACAAGGAAAAATTCAGGATCCGACAACCAGAAATGATCCCTCGGGTAATAAATTAAGCCTTCCATTTGATAGCGGTGTCTTACATTGGGCAGTGGTTAGTTTAACAAATAGTGAGTTTGAAAGCTCGCTATTCAAGCTGGTTACACAGCAGATTGAAATGATTGTTCATTCAGTTCACATACTCCTTATCCCCTCGCCCTCCTTCCTAACCCAACAACTTCGTTCAAACGGGTCGGTTTTGATACTTCGTTAGGCGTCTCCTGAGGAAAGGCAGGCAGTGAAGAGTCTTGCTTCAGGGACTTCACAGGAACCCCTGGGGAGCCACGTTCCACTACTAACCCGGAGCACGAGTGGTTTTCCTACTCTTTGCTGACCGCTCTCCCTGGCCCTTCTGTCCCTTGCTCGGTGCTGAAGGGTGGGGAGGCGCGTTTTCTGGGGAGGGCGCGGTGTTTCTTGTGTGAGGGCTGCTGCAGATTTGTATGTTTGCTTTTAACTACATTGAAACATTTTCTTATGTAAAGGATGAGGGTTTGGAGGTGAGGACAGAACTGACTTTATCTTCAGTTTATTTCTCTTAGAAGACTGAAGTTTTCATTGTACCTTGGCAAGTCCTAGTTACTAGAGGGTCAGCAACTCTTGCTGTAAAAGGCCAGGTGGTATTTTAGGCTGTGTGGGCCACATGCAGTCTCTGTTGTGTACTCTTCGTTTTGTTTACACCTTTAAAAACACAAAACCATTCTTCCGCTGGATTTGGCTCATTGGCTTGTTTGTTGCTCCCTGATGTGGCTTAAAGAATTTGCATGGTTAGGATGGTTCTCAGCGTTTTCTGGGAGAAGGGAAAGTAATTCTCGTGTTTTGGGCATGGCATGTTTAAAAAAGGCCTTTAAGATCACATTTTTTTTCTTCCAACAGATTAACTCTGATCTCTTGTTTCGGACACCCACCATGTCAAGTCAGAGCTTTTCTCCCGTGAAGGAAAGTGTTCCAAGAGGCCATCTCTCAGAAGTGGCAAATACGTATGCAACCAGACTTCTAAATAACCATCGAGGCTCACCCCAGTCTGATCCTGAGAACAACAAGTCAGTGGCTAAAATGTGTTTTTCCATTTGGGGAATGAATACTAAACAGAGCCTTTACTTGACCGCTGTGTGGCCGTGATGCCCTTCTGAGAAGCTGTAGTCCGTGCATATAAGAAGTCTTAGAGACAAGTTACCCCCACCACACTTACGCCACATATTTAAGTAATTTTTAAAAGTTTTCAGTTATATTCATTGTAGAATTTGGTTTAATTTTCACCTCTTTGAAATTCTATATAGTAGGAAAATTCCCAGTTTTAGAATTACCAGTATTTAAGAAAAACATGAAGCCGTTAATAATAGTACGACACTATCATGTCAGGTGTGACCCTAAGTTCTTAGCTCATGGCTTGGATGAGTGGATGGAGAGGGAAAGGGAAATGTACGAGTGATACGTAAATTGAACAATTAGGTCTCATGACTGGAATGGTCAGGAAGGCTTTGGGATAAGACAGTACTTGGTTTGGTTCCTGAGATTCTGAAAGCAGTACTCTGTGCAGGCGGCCCGCTCGGAGGGACCAGGGCCAGCACGGGGGAAGAAAACATAATGCCGGCAGACTAGGGCCTCAGACTGCTGCGCCTGGTCTTTTGTTGGAAAACCAACACCAAACCGAGGTTCTCTGAGACGGTGGGGTGGGATTTTCTGAGGGGTTTTATAGCCTTCCTCCAATTCTCAGAGGGCTTTTTGACCTCCAGAAGGATTAGAAATAACTGCTTTTATGCGTATCTACGTCAGGGGGCCACGTTCTAAAATAGTTGGCTGTTTGCAGCCTACATTTTTAGAGGCATGTTTAGGAGCTGGGTTGCTACTTAACTAAGAACTTGTGTGGAAAAAAATTTTTTTAACTGGTCACCGTAGTATTATTGGCTTTTCTTTTTAAAGATGGTACCAAACAAAGTCAGAAAAAATGAAATCTGTAAAGTTTACGGACAAAAGATAATGAAATTTATTCTTTAAAGTGATTTGTTTCATTCAAGTAGAAGAGAATAGAAATTTTTCATGAATTTTTAAAGTCTGAAGATTTTGAAATTTGAGCTTGAGAAAAATAGAAGCTTTAAGAATAAAGCCGAAGGCAGTGGGAAGGTGGTCCCTAAACTGAGCCTTAAGGAAGATAAGAGCAATTAGCCTGGGAGGGAAACCGGTAGGGCAGCTCGCAGATAAATGACGAACCGAGGCAGCCCGGGGCGCTTGGGTGAGTGAACCCAGGGGGCTTAGCTGAGAGCTTAAAGAAGAGTAGTTCTCTGGACCTTCACGACCTGCCAGGTCTGGCCACGTGGCTTCTCTGTCAGACGGCAAGACCTTTTCTTTCTGGGGCAGTTTCACTGCTGAAGGTGTGAGGGAGCCACTGTGCTGGGACAGGAGGGGTGAGGGAACGTTCGCGTACCAGGTGGTAAGAAATCCCCTCCCTTCTTCCCCTCATCGGGCTCCCAGGAGAAGAGCCCTAGACGGTGCTGAGAGTCTGGGCGCCCTTGGAGTCACAGGGCCAGCCCTCACTGCGTCTAGTCAGCCTCCCTCTGAGACATAACGGTAGGCCGAGATCACCCCAGGTACCAGCTCAGACAAAGGGACTAGTAGAAACCTTTGGAATTTACTGGGAGGTGGGTAGGTGTTGAACAAACACATTCTTAGAAAAGATAAGCAGGCCGGTGGAGGGTAGAAAAAAGAAAAGATAAGATTCAGGAGGGCCAAGAACTGATGGGAATTTCAGATTGGGAAATTGGAGAAAACAAAGGGGAGGCAGTAGTATGAGACTTAACTTCCACCAAATACACAGCAAAAATGTCTGGAAAGAGATCCATTCTGGCGCATCTGGGGGGCTCAGTCGGTTAACCGTCTGACTTCGGCTCAGGTCATGATCTCACAGCTCGTGAGTTTGAGCCCTTCATTGGGCTCTGTGCTGATAGCGTGGGGCCTAGAGCCTGCTTCAGATGTGTCTCCCCCCACCTCTCCCCTGCTCGTGTTCTGTCTCTCAAAAATGAATAAACAGAAAAGAAAAGAGAAAGAAAAAGATCCGTGCTAAGAAACATCATGAACATGAGGGAAAAGAATGCTTTTTAGGAGGGGTAAACTAGTAAGTTACCTGCTAAAAGGTCAGGAATCAGAATGGCAGGAACACTGATGGTACGTGATCATGGAATGCTGCTTTATAAAAACTAAGCCAGCAATAAAATTGAGAATTGAATAAAGATACTTTTCATTATGTGAAGTTTTACATTTTTTCTGCCCTGCGCACCCTTTCTCAAGATTTTATTGGAGATTGTGCCCCCTTGATATTGAAAGAGTAAACCCAAGCAAAAGAAAAACCTTGAGCTGGAGACATATGAGGGCTAACACGGGACCCAGACAGCAGACAGGTACAGGTAGCACTCTGAGGGGGCAAAAGATAATCCGTTGGAGGTAAATTCACAGAAAACTAAGCTGATGAGGAAGACGAGCTGATTTTTAATGCAGGGAAAATGGAAGGATGGGGTATGCTCCTTTAGTTTGTGCGGCTCACCTCTGATCACCGAACACTGATAAAAATTACGACGAGCGAACGGGAATGGCGCAGAGCTGAGCGCTCGCTCGAATACGAAGAGCGGACCTGGGTGGGTCACGGAGTTCTGTTGCGTGCGAGTATACGCTGAGATGCCCGAGACGGCAAATGGGGGCGTGTTTGGCCGTATGTGGAGCTGGTACTTCAAAGCAGCCTCATAGTCTACTTGTTTTCCTCCACTGCACAAGGAGAAAGTCCCCTCCGCTTCATCAAATCCCTGAGTACTGTGTAGTCAGCTTGTTAAATGAGCGTGGACATTTCTTAGAATTTTAAGATCATTAATTAGATTCCTTCAAGGTCATCTGTTTTGTTCATTTCTATATTGCATTGTCTTACGTTTTATATATAAAATGTCTTCCAGCCTGAAACGGAGATTTTCTACTCGTTCGTCCATTCTGAACTCAAAGACTCGGAGATTGAGTAATCAAGCATTTGAAAATTCAGTTTGTAAGGATGATGATGATGAAGATGTCATCATCTTGGAGGAAAACAGTACTCCCAAACCTGCAGTGGATCATGATATTGAAATGAAGTCAGAGCAGAGTCCCATGGAGCACAGCGGCCTGCAGGTGGAGCCGGTGGCCGAGAAGGAGCCCTGTGCCCAGACGAGCTCATCCGGCGCCTCGTCCTCCCGGTGCGATCAGGGAGCTACCGCGGCCACCCAGACCGAAGTCCTGGGTGTCGTCGTTAAAAAAGAAGAAACACTCGAAGATGACATTGACGCAAGGCATGACCCGGCTGTGCTGCCGTCCTACGTGGAGGCTGAAGCAAAGACACAGGACGCCCAGGAAGCCTTGGATAAATCTGCGGCTGAGGCTGGCTGCCAGTTAAATGAACTGAGAAATGAGCTGTTTCTGGTGACCCAAGAAAAAGAAACTTACAAGAGACAGTGCACCGTGTTCACTGACCAAATCAAAGGCTTGCAGCAGAGGATACTGGAACTGAACGACAGATGCGTGAAGAAGGAAACGTGCCATCAGTCCACCGAAACGGACGCCGCGTTTTTACTTGAAAGTATTAACGGCAAACCTGAAAGTCCGGACCATGTGGTGTCTCAGTTTCGGCAAGCTCTGGAAGAAATAGAAAGGCTGAAAAAACAGTGTAGCGCTTTGCAACACGTGAAGGCCGAGTGCAGCCGGTGTTCCAACAGCGAGAGCAGAAGTGAGGTGGACGAGATGGTGGTGCAGCTGGATGACGTGTTCAGACAGCTGGACAGGTGCACTGCGGAGAGGGACCAGTACAGGAGTGAGGTGAGTGTGTCGGCCTGCGGAGCGCCCGGGGGCCCCAGGGCATCGGCAGCGGGGACTGCCGGTTGCCAGAGTGGAACAGATGACATCATAATATTTCTGCTTCCTGACTCGCCGCCGCCGCACCGCTGCTCAGCTGGGCTGGTGCGTGGCCCTCCTGCGGGCAAATGGGAACGTGTGGTGTGGAGATGGGCGTGGCTGGAGTTTAGTGGGTAGTGACGAGGTGTGGGAAATTTACTATAGGGTGCTGGAAATTTCTGTATAATGAAGGATTGTCCTGCTCATACTCTTCTCGTTCCCAGTGAGGTACTCCGTTACTAAATATAGGGATCTTCCCATCCATTATTAATTAGCAGGCCTTGCAAAAACCACACCAGGTGGCTGAGGGCCTCAGTTCACAGGAGTGCCCTGTGTTAGTTACAATTGGGTCTGCGGGCAGGTGACCACACGGGCCTCGGAGACAACAGGCTCCTACGTTGTTGCTTCGCTTCTCCACGTGCAGTTACGATGCTCGGAGGTGGCGCTCCGGGTCCAGTCCTTGTGTATCTACACCCCAAGCAGCAGGACAGAGGAGGGGTGCGGTCCTGAGAGTCGCTTATATCCCACCTGTCAGAACTCAGTCCCCTGGCGAATGGGTGCCCTGGGACGGTAGGCTTTATGCAGGGTTTCTTAGACTGAGGGAGAAGCCTCCGCGTATACTCTCCATCCAAATTGAGGTCGCTCCTGAAAACAAGTGTCATGTGTGTTCTGTGAATGTGGTGTTTGGAAGAAGGGTTTTTCTGCTGAGATTTCGGAAACAGCAGTGCAGTGTGGAACCGCCCCCTCTTCCTGGAAAGAATGCTGATGTAGCAGCTCATCTGAACAGTCATCGTGATGTATTGGCTCGGAGCCAGATGACAAAATATATACAAATCACTATAAGCTTTCTGTCATAACCTCCAGCTGGTGAGCGTGCGCGAGACCCGAGAGCCACCTTGGTATCGTTTCCGTGTGACAAGATGTCGAGGTGTGACACTGAGCAAAGGATGCTTTTCCCCGCTGTGGGTTTTTCCATGGTAATTTTCATCATGCAGGTTTTCTACATGTCTTAGCTTAAATTTGCACTTGGCATTCGTAGTTTTAAGTTTTACACTTAACAAAATTTATTTTTTTTGTCAGGTTGAATTACTAGAAATGGAAAAATCACAAATGCGCTCACAATACGAAGAACTGAAAATTGAAATCGAACAACTGAAATCCACAAATCAGCAGGCAGGAGCAGATGTTTCAACTTCAAGTAACATTGAGGAGTCTGTAAATTACACTGATGGGGAAAGGTAATCGCACACCAGGCACGTCTCGGGGCGGCCTGGGTTAGCACGGTGTTTGTTTGCTAGCACACATCAGGTAGATCCCCTTCGAGCAAAAAGCACACGTCCTCGCCCTTCCCTTCTATGAAAGAACAGTTGAAGTTCAACTTAAGGGAAACAGGAATTTGGAAGGAATAAAGCACGGGTGATTGGTCAGAGTGTTTTGGAGTGCTGTGTGGGGAAAAGTGGAGATGGAGTTAGAGATCACAGAAGGGGGTGACTTCAGCCATGACTGAAAGACAAGGGACTATTTCACAAAACTTACTTTTTCACCTGGATTTCTTTTACTTTTGTGCTTGGCGCCATTTTTTAATGGTTTGCAGCCTTCATTTTACTCTATGCCCTCCCCAAGCTTAACTTTTAGGTAGTCACAAAATTACTAAAAATCGCCATGGTACTGGTGGTTATTAGGAAGAAGTTCTTCTGTGAAGATAAGAACATAGTAAATGACCAGTTACCCTATCTCAGTAGGATGTAACATGGGCGTGGGGTTCTGTTTCGGTGTTGGGTGGGGGAGGCGGACACTGGGGTGGCAGCGGGCACTGGTGTCGGCCGTGTGTGAAGACTCAGCACCTGCAAGTAGGCAGCGAGGGCCCGGATCGGGCACCTCTTCCTGCTGATAATGTGACTGCAGACTGAAGAGGCGCTGTCAGGGAATAATCTCCTACATCCTCTCTTGACATCAGTTATAGTATTACCTTTTTAACTTCAGCTTTTGAAGGATTTCAGTAAATCTGTCTGTTCCTAGAAATAGAGCAGAGCAGTACAGAAAAGCCTGGAGGGCTAAGGCTCAGAAGTGATGTTTCTCAAAATGGGAACCCCGGGCGTCTGTGGTGCTTGTAGAAATGCAGATCCTTGGATTGCAGTGTAGTTTATTAAATTGGAAACTGTTTTCTTAATGTTTATTTTTCAAAGAGAGAGAGAGAGAGAGGCAGAGAGAGCGAAAGAGAGGGAGAGAGAGAATCCCAAGCAGGCTTCATGCTATTAGCACAGGGCCTGATGCCGGTCTGGAACTCATGAACCCTGAGACCATGACCTGAACCGAAATCAGATTCGGACACTTACTGAGCCACCCAGGCGCCCCTAAGTTGGAAACTTAAATAGTGTCTGAGATGATTCTCTTGCACACTGATCTTTGAGTAACTGATGATCTTTTATTTTTTATTTATTTGCTTTTTTTAAACAGATCTTTTAAACCTGTGCTTTCTAAAATAGTATAGGCATATTCTACATGAAGTCTAGCTACTTTGAATTGAGATGTGCTTTAAGTATAAATAAAAAATAAAATTTCAAAGATTTAGTATGAAAAAGAAAAAGATGTAAAATACCTCAATAATGAGCCTGGGTGGCTCACTTGGTTATGTGTCCAACTCCAGCTCAGGTCGTGATCTCACAGTTCGTGAGTTCAGGCCCCATGTTGGGCTCACTGCTGCGGTCAGTGTGGGGCCAGCTTCGGATCCTCTGTCCCCCCTCTCTGTCCACGCTCACTGTCCCAAAAATAAACATAAAAAATGTATTTTGATTATGTGATGAAAGAATATTTTAGTTACATTGGTTTAAATATATAACTACAATTAAGCTTACAGTTGCATTGCACTTTTTACTCTGGCTGTTTGAACACTTTAAATTGCGTATGGAGCTCGGAATCTTTCTCTTGGATGATGCTGTTCTGTACACTTAAAATAAGAATCTATGGCATGTCCAGTGATGGAAGGAATCCTCTAGGGACAATGAAAAGACTTAAAGAAAAGGACGTGTAGGAAGCCATTGGGTCCTACTAGTCTTTTGCCAACCTTTCATGTAGATAAAAGGTCGTGGTTCTGTATGGTAAAGAGGATATTCTTGGTAAGGAAATCGGGTGGTTAATAACTTCTGGAAAGCAAAGCAGAAGCATGTTTGAACCATGGGCCTCTGATTGAAGATGAGTGGGAAAGCTTGGGGGGAAAATGGCATACATGGGAATGATGTAAAATTTTGTTCAAGGAGCGGTGGAGTCTTACCCTGCAAGCCCACAAAACATGCTTAAGATCACATTTCTGTGCATTGTCAACCCAAGGATGAGCATCGTGGCTCTTCAGGGATTTCTGCCTTAGATCAGTATCTAAACTAAATGTGGGCCGCTTTCATTGGGGGGGGGGGCAGAATAAAAGCAACTGTAACATTCAGTCCCTTGGTTTCACTCAGTGTTTGAAGCAAAGGCTGCTGAATAATTGTAGGTATTTAAAGTGGGATATTGGGGGTGCCTGGGTGGCTCAGTCGGTTAAGCCTCCGACTGCGGCTCAGGTCAGATCTCACGTTCGTGGGTTCGAGCCCCGCGTCAGGCTCTGTGCTGACAGCTAGCTCAGAGCCTGGAGCCTGCTTCCATGTCTGTGTCTCCTTCTCTCTCTCTGCCCCTCCCCCTCTCATGCTCTCTCTCTGTATCAAAAAATAAATAAAACATTAAAATAAATAAAGTGGGATATTGATACTCAGATACATGTATATAAATTTGGAAAGAATGATAATGATCATCTAATCTAGGGATTCCCAGTGTTTTTAGGAAAATACCATTCTCTATAAATGCATAGCAGAGTGGATCATCTGTGAACTTTAGCACATGAAAGGTCCAGAAAGGTCCTGCATCTAAAAAACCTTGTTTAATATTAATTAGCCCAAAGTTTTGTGAGCTTATGACCACTGAACCATTCCCTTTTCCTCTTACACAAGGATGTATCTCATAGAAATGTTTTAGAGAACAAATCAGTTTTTATTTTCCTCACAAGGTGAAATTCAGAGATGCATTTTTTTAAAGTTATTTATTTTTGAGAGCGAGAGAGGGCGCAAGCCAGGAAAGAGCAGAGAGAGGAGGAGAGAGGGAGAGAGAGAATCCTAAGGAGAGAGCCGCCTGACAAGGGGCTGGATCTCACCAACCCTGAGATCATGACCTGAGCCGAAATCAAGAGTCAGATGCTGGGGCGCCTGGGTGGCTCGGTCGGTTAAGCCTCCGACTTCGGCTCAGGTCAGATCTCACGTTTGTGGGTTCGAGCCCCGCGTCAGGCTCTGTGCTGACAGCTAGCTCAGAGCCTGGAGCCTGCTTCCAGTTCTGTATCTCCTTCTCTCTCTGCCCCTCCCCCTCTCATGCTCTGTCTCTCTCTGTATCAAAAATAAATTAAAAAAAAAAAATTGAAAAAAAAAAAAGAGTCAGATGCTTACCCAGTCGACTGAGCCACCCACGCGCCTCCAAAGAGATGCATTTTTATTCTTAGATCAGCGTTCTCACTAGTATATGCCTACTGTTTTCCAGGTGATACTATTTTATATTGTCAACAACATCTTGCGATTACAAGTATTTTCCCAGTCCATATTTTTCTTCAGTCGTAAATTAAAATTGTATTAGTTGGAACCAGAGCTACTAGTTTTTTGAAACCCTCTACTTAACCCAGAGATGAATGCTTATGTGTTAAATTATTAAGTGAGCTCGTGTTTCACTTAAATTTTAGGCTCCGCATGAATCTTAGACTGTGTTAGGATGTTCATCTAAAGGTGTCGTGTTTCTGTTTGCAGCCTCAAACTTCGATCGCTTCGAGTTAACGTAGGACAGCTGTTGGCCATGATTGTCCCCGATCTCGATCTTCAGCAAGTGAATTACGATGTTGATGTGGTCGATGAAATTTTAGGGCAAGTTGTCGAACAAATGAGTGAAATCAGTAGTACCTAAAGTATATTTTATGTGGCATAATAAAAATATTTGCTTAATCCTTTTGGTTGTACATCTTTCAAAATATAAGCAACTTTGTTTTATAGACATGATAGGCAACAGACTGAAGAGCGAGTCGTAATCTTTACTTTATTCTATGCATTCAAGTGTGGTCACAAGTACTGTGGACACATTATCACACCTTTGAAATGCCTGAGAATCATTGGTACTGAGCAGCTGACTAGCTAACTCATGATTCTGTTTTGAAATGTAAATATTTGTAATTAAGTCTGCACATATTTTTTTATTCCCCTAGAGGACTTCAGTGTTTTTCGCCAAGAGCTTTTCAGGTTGCCCCTAACCTATGTGCAGTCTTTCCTGGTTCCCAGAGTATTTTTCTCTGAAGCGAGGGCTGTGCCGTGCTGCAAGTAGAAATGGTACCTTTGATTTTCTTACAGAGACGTTTAAACAGGATTTTTAAAAAATGGAATTATACTCCTTGTAAGTTGTAAGTGAATGGACCATTAATGTTTCTTTTCTACAAATTCTTACCTCCTGAAGTATTTTATTCATGGAAACGAGGAAAGCAGAAACTCTCCATCCATTTTGCCAGGAGTTTCCTTGTGCAGAGACTGCCAATCATGGTTCAACGCAGTGTTTTTATAGAACAAAGACATGACCTTTCGTATAAAGAAGCATCAAAAATGTTAAGTGTCCCACCACATTTGCTTTGAAGTCCATTTTTGGCTGCTTCGTCAGCATGGAGTGGGCACAGTGATTGTTTAATATTTCTTTTTGTGAAATTTCCTGTACAGCCTTTTGTAGGATGACCGCAGGTTAATGCGAGTGGAGGAAGACAATCTTTCTCAAACAGCACAGCATACCGTTCATTTTAGTACAGACCTGAGTGTTCTCTGTCCTGGAGGTAAGCCGGAAACTGCCCTAGGATGATAGTATTACATGCCATAAGAATTAATGCTTTATTGGTCCCATGTTTGTGCAATTTTAAAGAGATGGCTTTCTATTAAGTATAACTATGTATATATTAAGAATCGTATTTTCCACAACTGAAATGTGCGTTATTTTTTTTCAAAGTTTTATCATTGCTATTTATTTTTACTTTTGTTTCTGAACATTCAGTACATGTTTCTTTTGTATGAATGCTTAATTACATGTCTTTCATATACAATATTAAATTTTTACTGTACATTAACTTCTAGAAAAAGCAAATACATGAAGGTTGTTTTTATTTGCTTGATAAAGTAATTGAAAGTGTATTTTTGGTATGAAGCTGGTTTTCTGTCCTAATTGTATCTGCCCAAATTTTAAAATATCTTGTAATAAAATAAAAATATATATAATGGCTAACTCTCCAGATACTACTTTTAAAGAATTCTATATTCAAATTATATTTTGGAAACTAAAGCTGTTCCCTGAAGACCCTCAAGTTGAGCTCATTTTACTGTATTAGTTGTAAGTTCTGTTTAGGAGACGGAGACTAAAGACGGAGCTCACCTTGAGAGAATGTGTGCGTGCGTGCGTGTGTTATGTGTTATTTTACACTTGAGAAGAGACTTCTCTGTAAATCATTCAGGCTAATGAAATCTTGCTTAAGTGATAGCAATGTAGAGCGTGTCTAAGTTTGTGAATATTTATGTAGCAGTTCTTTCTGGAATTTGCTATTTTTCCCTTCCTTTGGCTCCGCTATATTCTTGCAAAAATATATTTTTTATATGGCTGTCATCTTGCTTACTGGGAAAGTAAGGCACAGGATTGGTAAATCTGCTTGCTACCTTGTTTCTTTGGAAGCACTTACATATGTACTTCACCCTTTGAGAAAATACTGCCAGGATACAATTCTTTGAAAATGTAGCTGACAAAATTTAACAGAAAAACAACATGGGCTTTCCTGTATATATCATATTTAGGTAGAGAGATCTGTCTTTTGTTGTTAAATTTGTAAAAGGCTAATGTGGGAGGACAGTGGCGTTTAAACTGGTTCTGACTGTAAAACAGGGTGAGGAAGTAAAGCACCGCAGTCCACAGCCCCTGCAAACAGGACCCGCTGTAATTAGCTAAGCA